>JABFPB010002333.1:0-20525 GCA_022817645.1 Ceratoteleas bidentatus
GGAAGGTGGCGGGTTCAAATCCCAGTTATGGCGATGCAGTTTTTTCAACTAATTAGTTTAAAAATCTTTGACTTCATGTCATTGAGATTTATTAAAATAAATTTAGAAATGTTCTACAATTTTTATACATTTTTTAAACAAATCTGACTGGGATTTCCTAGCTAGTTTCCTAGCTGGTTTCCTAGCTGGTTTCCTAGCTCGTTTCCTGGCTAGTTTCCTTGCTCGTTTCCTATGTGCCAATTTCCTAGCTCGTTTCCTAGCTAGTTTCCTTGATCGTTTCCGATGTGCCAATTTCCTAGCTCGTTTCCTAGCTAGGAAACTAGCTAGGAAACGAGCTAGAAAACGAGCTAGGAAACGAGCTAGGAATTTTTCACTGGGTTTCGAGAAAAACGGCTTCAAAGTTTTCGGATTAAATGGAATGTATATGTGTAGGGTTCGTTTTGGAGATAAAAAAAACTTCCACTCATTGGATCGACTTGAAACTTTGGAATTATATAGACAAAGGACAGTACTTTCCAATGGTGACATTTTTGAAAAATCTATTTTTTCAAAATTTCTGAGTAGAGGTAACCCCTTAAAGTTAACTTTTCAAACGGTAAAAATACTACGAGTATTTGTACTACCGGTATTACAAGTACTGCCAGTATTACAAACTGGCAATACAATCCGATCATCCGGTGTGTATTTCCGATTCAAACGGTGGATGTGTGACAAGCGTTTTTCCTATGGGCCACGCTACTAACTAATCTGAGATCATAGGTGATCGAAAGATGACTTATCCTTTTGTAAGATGCAAGCGTTCAGACTCAGAAATGGTAGTTCTTATTTAATCAAACGGTTATTTCCATGTTTTTGAAGCGTGTAAAATTGTCATCGTTTAACACCGTGAACTTACACACGGTAATAGGATGAAATTTCTCTCAGTGTAAGGTTAAAAAACATTTAAATCTTTTTTGTCGATATGTCCATATATATAATATCTATAACTATAATATAAATTGAACTCGTCACTTTCGTAAGGTCATCACCGTGATATCAATAACTACATAACTCTCAATACTACATAAACCACATTAAAAATAGTTTCACGAATTTCGCATTTGTACGAACTATATGTCGGAATTACAAAATTGAATGAACAATGCTAGATGTAGTTCTACTACTCTGGAAAAAATTATTGTTATGAATATAAAAGCTTAGGATTTTTAGCCAAATCCTGCATTTATTTGAAGTATCTAGAATTAATTTATCATGATTTGAATGCTATTATAGTTGAATGAATTAAAGGTGAACTTTTTTAAATGTTGGTCTAACTGGATTTAGAAGGAATAGAGAAGAATTCATGTTCTTGTATACAGATAATTCATTGCTTAGAATTCATTGCTTAATTATGAATCAATTTCTTTTCGTTCCTACACAGTATTTTTGCAGGGCTTAGTCAAGGCTGTTCAGCACATGGAAACCAATATAAACCAATGCACGAATCGTTTTTTATTGGTTCAGACTGCATTTCTGAATTGGTTTAAACCACAGCACTGAAAAGATGATGTAATACTTCTTTATCGCATTTTAACTTTTTGTAACAAAATTAAAGTTTCTGAGTTTTTACAAATTCCAACCAATCCATTTATCTATTTATTAGTCAGGAACATCGAAATATAGGTTAATTGATTATAATCAATATATTTGATGGAGAAAGTATTGGAGTTTGTGCAGAAACGCAATATAAAATAAGGAATTCGTATTGGTTTCCATTGGTTTTCGTTTGTTGGGTGAAGGTAAAGTTTAAATTGAAAATCACAAATTTTGTTTAAAGACCATATTCGTAGAAAATCTTTGTCGAAATGTAGGGCGAAAGCTCAGTTACCGGGAACCGCATCTTTCAAAGATATGCAAAGTTGGCTTTAGACTAATAACCTAAAACGGTTCAATTTTTTTAATAATTGTGCCATTTTCTTATAAACTTTATGTTTGTTAGATGACCTTGAACAAGTTTTTAGTCTATTTAAACAACTGAGTAAAAACTGGTTTAAAAATATAATATTGGTTAAATAATTTTGGTTGGTCCAAATTCTACTTGAATGAATTAACAATTATTCTAGTCAAATATGCAATACCAAAAGGGCTCCTCTGATGAGATTTACATATTCAAAACAACGGATACCAGCACGACGAATCCTACCACAACACCCTGTGCATGATATTTTTTTTACAACAAAATTGTTTTTAGCAATCAAATTTAACAATCTCATAACTATCTTTGAACCACCTTTTAATTTAAAAAAGCACCCATGATTGATTTGGCACCAACAATTGTTCATTTACCCCATTCAACGAACTACCAATAACAAATTTCGCGTCAATTATCTCGTTATATCAAATTACCCATCCTCGTTAGAAGCCACTTTGCCTGAAGATGGAAGAACTTGGGTGAAAGGTCAGAAGTGAGCTCGCGCTACTGAACTGTCCAATTCCCAAATTAGTCGTAGCACGTCTTCACCATTACTCCACTCACATTTTTCGATACTATATTTTGCACTGAAAATCCAACTTGTCATATCTATCCTCACAGTCTATTCTCTTCTGCACTGCTTCACTATAGCACACCTTCTCGCACACCCAAAATCTCGCTGTCAAAGGTCACAGCAGAGCCCGGTACCAAGCAGAATCTCTCATATCGAGATCCCAAACATTGGAGCTCTTGTTTCTCCTGAAAGTTTAGTTTGCGAGCGTATTTCACTCATCAGTAGAAAGGCTGTTCGCTCCAGTTAGCAGCAGCTATGGCCATTTACCCCATCCCTCGGTCACTGATATGCAATGTCTTGTGAACCATCTCGTCTAATGACACGATTCGTCGATGCCGCGAACTCGTAGCGACGCTCAAGCTTGGGTCAAAGGTCAAGTGGACCGAGCCAGACCTTGTCTCCCGTGCCCTAAACGCTCGACTTGGAGTGCGACTGGACTTAAAAAATAGAGCAGCGAGGGAATTTCGGGACATTACTGACCATGCGTCCAATTCTGCGGCCTATCCATAATATCTCGCGCCGTGTCCACCGCACATCACTGGTACTATCAACAGCTACTCGACGGTCATCAAACGCTCATCGAACGTGGCTTAGGGCACTTTGGTCTTCGTGGATCAAGACGCGACTTTGCAGGGTGACACCGAGCCAGCAACAGGCTTTGCCTATAGATGATGCGATTCAACTCGCGCCCCTTCTGCTCACGTCTCGTCCACCTAGGAATATTGATTTTAGTTGGGACAAGGTGGTAGGGGTAGTACACTCCTGACTCCACGTTGGACTTTGTTTTAGATACCACCTGCCGATCGACTCTCCATCTCTGGTCCACTCACGGGATTGCGCGTGTTGCTCTGCGTTTTAGTCAATTATTTATTCAAATACATTTATGTAATATCGGGTTGCAGCAAACTGGCCAGGAACTCCGCGAATGCGACAAACTTCCCTGTTGAAAAATACTTTTAGGAATAGCCCTATCAGTATATTTATAAGTAGGTATGCGGTTTTCCAACAGATAAATTTACGTGCATTTTTACATGGCGAACTGGTTTCTATGTGGAGATACATGTAAATTCTATCAACTTCTATTAGAAATTACAAGTCTCTGTTTCTGTGTGGTTTGTGCATTTGTCCTATAAGTATTCAATAGTATTTTTCAACGGAGAATTTCAATTTGCGGGTATTTTTCATTCAGTCTTTCGGTTTATGACTGTTGGCGAAACACGTTTTTATCAAAACTGTTGAGTTTATACAGTTTGCTCGTTAAATACGCCAAATGACAAGACTGTTCGTAAACATTCCGGTTAAATTTGAATGCAAAAGGAATCTTGTTCGTAACATACTCGATGTTAATAAAGACAAGAGAATGCGTACCCATCCCCAGATTAAGCAACAAGTACACGCAGTTGTCGCTTCAATCTAATCTCATATTGCGGCCAGACGAATCCTATTATTCTAGCTATTCATTCCAAGTTTGGGTTGATCAAATTAAAAATGTACATCCCTGCGGTGCGTAACTTCCTAAGAAAGACTAATCTTCCATATTAAGCTATTCAAAGAGTAGAAGACAAACAAAAAAGGAAAATAATTACAGTAAAAAAATGTTATTAATAAAGGTGGCGAATAAAAGTCGTTTTTCGATATGAATCACCTATTATTGGATGAGTATATAGCATTTTTTTGTGTCAATTTTTTCGTTGTGCGCTAATTTTATAAAAAGAAATTGATTCCGTGTAAATGTTATGAGGAACGAACCGATGTAAAAATAGATGGCAGCTTAATTGTTTTAGACTCCTACACCAGACATTCTGTTGCGCGTAAACATTTTTCCCATGAACCGCATTTGTTACAAACATTCGTGTTTAACCAATACTTATTCATAGTTCAGCTTGAGTGCATTTAAATCAAGGGATATTGTAACAATCTACATAATATATGTGTATCAATTAAAACCGTCCTTGCCAAGTTACACTTTTCTTAACTAAAACTCAGGAAATTTATTATGCCTGTTGAGGGTCTTTTTCTAACTTCGTATTACCAATGTTTTCAACTCTTTTGAACTGATGCAGCTGTTTTCAGTGAGAAGAGATGCAAATTGCATCTCTTCAAGTATGATGCAAATACAGATCAAATAGAACTTACTGAATTCATTTAATTTATTCATTTATGTACAATACAATAAGCACTTATAATAATTGTACAAGTTCAAACAAGTATCAAACTCTTGAAAATGCCTATTTCCTTAAAAAATTGTGTCCTTACAAATTATAATAACTTTTATTTACATGATCACTGAATTGTTACCTTTAATTGTAAAATCTTTCATCGTAACAAATGTTTTGTTGTAAAAAACTCTTTTACTTTGTAACAGTAACAGAGTTACTACGTTGAGAAGACATTATAAAATAAAGTAGTACCACAAATATTTGCTTCTTAATCTCACAGCGCACATAAGTTCAATGTCCATATAAAAACGACGTTGGTGGAAGAACAATCTGATCTGGAACGACGATGACAGCATCGTCATTTTCGGGTCAGTGTAATTGACAAGCTCTGATGGCAATCAGTTGCAATAATATGAATGCTGGACTAAGCACTTCTGAATATTCCAACGTGCTTTGTCCAGACAATTTTCTGCATAACAAATATTTAAAAATAAATATTAAAAGTAAAGACGTTAAACTCCAAGAAGCTCTCAGCACAGCAACTTTGAGCATGCTCTCCATGTGCATGCGGATGAAAATGATGGAGCAAAAATAGGTGTTGAGTCCATCTGCGATGAAGAGTGGTGAAAACACAATCCACCAATCAGAGCTGTCCACAAAATAATCTTCATCGAGTTTCATGGCCAGAAGGATTGTGAAAACTGTGATTGAAAGCAGATTGATCCAGATTTCGAAGATCGTCAAACCGAGCCATTGGACCAATTCGTGTAAAGTAAAAATCATTATTTAACACTTTTCTTATACTTTCTTGTATTTCAGACAAGTTATAGGGATAGTGCGGTACACGCGAATTTGGATGGCTGAATTTAAACGTTCCTTAGTAACGAGGTCATCATCGTCGGTGTCAGGAATTATATTATCTGCAAAAATATAGAAAATGATAATATAAAGTGCTCTGTTCATCCAAATAAATATACAAATGAAAATAGACAGTAAACTTTGAAAAAGTACATTTTCTAAAAAATACAAACCATATAATTTAACAGTACTTGTTTGAATATCTAATTCCAACGTTCCTTTATGGTTTTGCTGAAGTTGTAATGCTAATTTACATGCTTTGTTGACAGCTGCCCCTAATCCATGAATATAAACATCGTCAACATCATTATTCAGCAACCTTTCGCATTTTGCCAGCAAGCCCTTAAAAAACAAAATTATTTCTTTATTTATTGGCTTAAGACTTGATTAGCTACTCAGTACAATAATATACAGAATATACTGTATAAGAAAGTATTTAAATTCATTAATATGACGTTACAGGTTATCAACAACAGCATACCTTGAAATTTGCTTTGTTTGATACGACAACGGTATTTTTACGTTTCTCGATGGAACAGACAGGGTCCTTTATGATCGTGCGTTCGTTCAGCAATATCCGTTGGGGTTCAACAAGAGTGCATTGAACTTCTTCTGCCGCACTTATTTTAGCGGGACATGTCTTGTTTGTTATTACGTCCATTTTAATTTCTACCAAATTTCTCTCATATATATACATGCGAAACTACACTAAGAGCCATCTGGTGCACGCGCACGCAATTCTGTAGCGCGCCATCCTTTCAAATAAGGGTCATGGATCTAAGTTAAAATGAGACTGAAATTAAGTGCAATTTGAAAGAAACGGGCGCTTTTGGTAATTTAATATATTAATAAACCCAAAATCGCTAACAATGCCGTGACAAAAATTAGTAATATATCATTGATACCAGCACTTTCAATTGAATAATTCTATGCTGTTAGAATTCATGACAGTTACCTATCGTTCCTCTCCCTGTTTTCAGCTTCAGTTATAATCAGTTTAAAATTACTTGATCATTACTTATTCAAATTACTTATTAATACATATTCATACGTATTAAAGACATATTCAGACGTATTCACAGCTTTACATATTTTTAACAAGATTTGATTTGCGTTTATTGTGTATGTTTTTACGCATAGATTACAAATAACTTCAATTAACGGTAAAATTTCGGTGAAAAAAATCTTCCACAATCAGGACTCGATCTCGAGCTATTGCATTCCAAATGCAGTATCTTAAAAACTAGGCCACGCGACATCTGTAACCGTCGTGTCTGAAATATAACTCATCAATAATCTTGCTTATGATAAGTCATTATAACACGATGGTCACAGTCATATGCTTCGTGCTCTAGTGGTAAAGATACTGGACTTAGAATTTCGAAGACTCGAGAGCGATTCCTAATTATGGAAGATTTTTTTCACACGCATTTTAACTTTAATTAATGTTTATATATAATCTATACGTAAAAACGTACACAGTAAACGTACTAAAGCGCATTAAAGCGCAATCATCTTGATAAAAATATGTAAGCAATGTATAAATCTTGATACGTCTTAGAATGTCTCAATATATATTAATATGTAATATTCCGAAAAGTGTTTAATTGTTTCAATACTCCATTTTAACAGGGGACTCAAAGTAAAAAACGTTTCTCTTTTCGAACACCCCTTCGTAACAACACTTCGGAAAAGCCGCATTCAAATCCGTAAAACACTGGGCTTCCCGCGAGCCAATAGCGTAGCGTTTAATGTTTACACGTAGCGCAGCGCCGTCGTCACTCGGTGCCGAGCATAGGAACGAATCTCGAGTAACAGAGCGCGATCAACGAAATTCGTGTCAGTGGTGGTGATGGCAGGGAATCATTGAATGAACGGCGGAATTCGCGTGGCGAGTAACGGCCCTTCGACTGCGGCTCCTAAAGGTACAACTGCACAACCAAAGGTCGCGGCGGCGCGCGCACCAGCGAACCGCGACGCGACCTGTCCCGTGCGTTCTGCCGCACGTAGCCGCGGCACCGCCTTTTTCGACGCGCACACCCTCGAATCTCGATCGCTCTTCGGCGCCCGCGTTTTTCCGCCCAACCAACGTTTATCATCCCACCGGGCGAACCCGGCATTCCCGATTGTTCGCGATTCGTGACAACATGCGCACTTTTCGAGTTATCATTTTTGACAGCTACTTTCGGCTCGCCAACAGTGACATCAGCAATGCCAGTTGTTTATGAGCAATATTGTCATTCGACGAGTGATTTGCGCGATTTTGTGAAGTGAAAGTGAAGATAACGCGCGCGTTACGACCGACGCGTTTTCTGGGGATTTGGATTTGACGTTTGACAGGAAAGGGACGTGACAGCAATTCAAAACAGATTTCCATTTGGCGTTTCAACTTGACAGTTGCAGGTTAATTGCGATCGGTCGTTCTGATAATTGCCAATGAACAAGTTGTAACTGAGCGCAGTTTGTTTACTTGAAATCGCGAGGGAGTTTGCAGTGACAAAGAAACGTCGAAGGGAGTGTCGCGGTTTAGGCCTTGCGACTGTGTTCCAGTTTTCGTTTGAATATAGAGATATGATGTCGGCAGCAACAGTTGACTCAAACGATTACAAGGACAATTTTGGACAGTTTACAATATCATTCACGATTAATTTGTTTTTTTGCCTTTACTTATATTATTACATAGGAGGCTTATATAAGTCACACACAGAAATTTGTATACATTTTTAAATGGTATTGTGTACAAATGTGATAATAAATAGTAGTGCTGAAGTGACTCACTTTGTCTTATAGTTATAAATATAGACGATTTTGAATAAAAGTATTATTAATGTATTATACAGAAATATACAGATTCAAAAGAGAATAGCTAGAAAAATGATGAAGCTAGAAAAATACCAGGAAAATGAAGCACTCAACTAAATTATTTTTACATGCGATTAATTGTCTTTTCATTGATAAAAAAACATTTCATATCTTGTATTAATTAGGGAAATGTATTTTTAGTATTTTTACAAAATCGTATGAAAAAATATATTTTTTTTTGTATACAAAATGGCACAGGACTAGATTTATCCCGAACGCCAATTACTCAATAGATTGAAGATATATTGAATAGTCAGTGGTTGATTAATTATAGACAGATGTTGCATATTTGACATCAAAAATGTGTTCTCATATTAAACTGACTTTCAGTTTAAGGCTGATTATATTGATTTAAAATTAAATAATTGAGTTTCGAGATAAACAAACTTGTTAGGTATCAGATTCAGATAATTCTGAAAATAAAAACTTTGGTATAATATTACAACAATTGCCAAATAACATTGGCGCTGTATATGCTCTGCAATTATTAACTGAAACTTTTTTCTGATTCGATCTTAGATATATATTAATGGATCAAGAAAAATGAGGCATTTTCATTTTTTTAAATTAAGACAAAATGATTTAATTTAGATCTTAAATAGCCAAATAAGATATATTGTATGTTCAGCAGTATGTGGTCTCAATATTATTAGCAAAAATGACATACATTTACATTTCCACTATAAAATGCTGATACGATTAATGTTCATTATAAAAACTTACATTTCAATCAACATGATTCATTATTAAATGTCTAGTTCCATAAAATATAAAGCATCCTAATATATCTTTATCGCAAAATAAAATAAGCTTATGAAATAACTAGACAAGGCATCATGTTACAAACCTATGTAATAATGTGTGAAGTATGCCTTTGTGTACTTCATTTATTAATACTGACATTATTTAACTTGGATATTTATGGATAAATATAGGCATTTATAATAATAGTGTTTCATGTTGGTTTCATGTAATTATATGATAATGTTTTGACATATGTACAGGATCTGCTTTATTAAATTGTATTACACTGTAGAACATTGATTGTAAGTTTTTTAATGAATCTAATCTCTGAAAGAATCTGTAGGTTTGTGTTAAAATGATGTGATAACTGTATGTAAAAAACCCTGACTTTCTACACATTTTCGTCAGATTTCTAATACGAAATAATTAAGCAGCACTGTTGTCATATACCAAACATATGCAAAAACATCTGTCAAAATTGCTAAGGAATAAAAATTCGAAAACTTCTGGTTCATGAATTAGTAAGCCATAAACACCCAAAACACATAAATTTGCAGTAAAATTTAATTAATATTGAGAAATAACTGACAAAATTGTACTTTTTCCAGAAAAGCTATGACCTGAGATATTCGAATATGTAATCAATTTTATTTATTGTCTTATGTTTTTGTCCACCAGTTTTCAAACTGAAAATATCAGTCGTTCCAAACTATACAACAATATGAAAATATTTGTAATTAATCCTTTATAAATACAGATTGGAAAACATTGTTATTGGTTCGTACAAATCCAACCTTCCATCAATTATTTGTTCATTTTCATATAAATACCAGTTACCAATAACCCATAAAAAATAAATAGGTTTCGATTGATTCTGCTATATCAAGGAATAGTAATTAAGTTCATTTTTGTCAACAAAACTCAACAAATAAAAAAAATTGAGAAAATTCTTTACCCTGAATACAAAAACAAACTTTTCAAGCTATAACAATTTTACTGAATTATTTGTATTAGAGAAATCAGGCAAAAAGACGTAGAAAGTCGGAGATAAAAAGTAACATTTTGTTACGTAGTGTCACAGGAGAATGCAAGATATACTTGCCTACTTTATAAAAAATACCATTATCAGTTTCAAAACATTTTCTGATAATCGCAGAATTCAGCTCTGGTCAGTGTATAAATGTAAATAATACAACAAACATTTCTTTTGGCGCGAAAAATGTCATATTTATTCATCACATAGTAATTTATCATCACATTAATTTGAACTAATATATAGTAGATAAGACAATGTTATTTTTATCGATTACGATATATTGCAACGAGAAACACAATGAACAGATGGTAACAATTAATACAATTTGTCAGACTGAGGAATTAAACTGACAGTCTAGAGATGAATGACTGTAAATGTATCAAAATAGATCAAGCAAGTTTGCAACTATTCGAATAAAACGAAAGCTATTGTACGAATTGAAGACAAAACGACAATGATAAAGATGTAAGACTAAGTTAAACGAAGTTCCACGTGACTCACACTATGCAACTTATGTATGCTTTGCTTGCAAAAAGTGGACATTAGTTCTCAAATGAAACCGAGAAATTGTTCTTCGCATTAGTCAAGAGATTTGCACTCGTTCGGCATGAACAATTGTTGCGTTATTTTGCGATTAACTGCGCAGCTTTTCGATTTCCCACACTGACAACGTAATTTCCATATCCTGCCATTCTCGCGCCTTGTGGGAAAATTGTATCAAACGTTACCGTTACAGACTGTTACAGTTCTATTTTACCGTTTGCTTTTATTTTGGTTTTTTCTTATCTTCTTTTACTTAGATTTGCGCGTTTAAATTAATGACATGTATAAAGGAACCAACGTTTTCCAATTGATAAAATTTATTAGGAACTACAACTTCCGAAATAAAATATAACATTATTAAGGCCATGTCGAAGTGGAAGGGAAAGTCTGAATTGGTGATTTCTCGTCAAAATTAGTTTTTCTGAGATTTTTTGCGCATGGTATAATATTCAGGAAAAAGCTGATCACAAAGAGATTCTGTGTTTGCAGACAATGTTGAAATAAGTAAAAAGCCAACATTATCTGAACTACGTTTTTTTTTGCAAACTACATTTTTTTACATAAAGTATAAACAAAAATGTTATTTGCAAACTATGTATCGTCTTGTCAACTGTTTCTACAATAAGGCAATTTTGATGCGATCAGTTTCGTACATATATATGTTACATCATTTGTTATTAATTTCAAATGATATAACATATATACGAAAAACTCATTTTGCAGATTAAAAGTGAGCCAGAGCCTTAAATTTCAAAATATTTTAGCTTTATGATTGCAGATTCAACAATATTTTTACAATTTAGTTGTATTTAGCAATTTCGCTTTGCTGATACCTGATATTCTTATTTACAGACAAGGAATTTCAAAAAGGAGACAAAAAGCTATTTTGATATCAGTGTCAATTCATCGAGCCCAATCATGTCGAAAAAGCCTAACGCGATGCAAGCTTTGCATAAAGTTATTATGGTGGGAAGTGGAGGTGTTGGCAAGTCAGCGCTAACATTACAATTTATGTATGACGAGGTGCGTTTTGTATGGTAATATGATGTCATAAATGTAATAATGACTGATGAGTTTGAAATAATGAGTAGAAAATCGCGATTTGGTATTGTTAAATTAAAAGTATTATCTAAACTTTAACTCATCTCTCGATTTGTTGAGAGTATTTTCACTTTCAGTCTACATCTTATAATGAAAATTGTGATTTTCCAGTTTATAGAAGATTATGAGCCAACAAAAGCAGATTCGTACAGAAAAAAGGTCGTGCTGGACGGCGAAGATGTACAAATAGACATTTTGGACACTGCCGGGCAAGAAGATTATGCGGCCATCCGAGATAATTATTTCCGCAGTGGTGAAGGATTTCTCTGCGTCTTTTCTATTACAGAGGATGACAGTTTTCAAGCGACACAAGAATTCAGGTATTATTATGGAATGAACCTGTCTGACAGAAATGAACAACCAAAACCCTAGTGAAAATAGGAATATATTGGCCGTATACGAAATATACATTTGCAATTTATTTTTTATACAAAAATAATATACTGTAAAGTAATATACTATTTCTTATGAGTAGTGTCTTATGGGACATTCTTATTTCTCCCACTGCATTTAGTTGGAGAAATACACACTTCCCCAACTAAAGACAATTTGTTAATATAAAATTAGTTTTAGTAGAAGATGGTGATGATGTTTTTTTTGTAAATTTGGGACATAGCATATTTGGTGACCACTCGCCTAAAGTTTGTTATTCTACACTGGAACAAATAAAATGTTTCAGAAATCATTTTGAATCCATTGAATTGCATTGGACAGCATATAATCCATTGCTGATTTAACATTAGTAAGCCATGCAGCAGAAAACCTCTGCCTCAGTCTTGGAAACATGCTAAATCACTATAGAAACCACATTGAAACCACATCCCAGTGAACCAGATTGTCCCAGAATGGGCCAATATTAGTCCAATGAAATTTAATTCATTTTGTCAATTATTGGGTGTTTCTATTTTGGCCTCATTTTGGCCCAATAATTGATCAATAATGTGGGGCAATGTTATTGGATGGTAATTGGGCATTATTTGCCCAAAGGAACCAATGCAAAATGCAGCTTCAACGTTGGCCAATTATTGACCAATATTTGGCCAAAGTCTTGCGATTGCCATTATTCCTTTGAAAGGTTACAGTTAATTTATTTTTTTCTGACACTGAAAACAAAAATACAAAATGCAATTTCAGCCTTCACTAAAACAAGTTCACTGTCAAACACTGTTTAAAATAAACCAACATTTAAATAAATATAGTGAACAGTCAGGTTATGTATTTTTATTCAAAGTTCCATCAATGATATATACATTAACGATTAATAAATTTTACACTTTACGAAGTCACTTTTCATTTACCGTCCCTTTAATGATATTTTGATGAACAAAATTTTCATTAATACCCACACGCGAGCAACAATCTTACGTACAACCAACATGTTGATTCCAAGCGAACTTCGTTTATTCGCTAGACTAATCCCCAGTCATTACCCAATTTTGGGTCAGTGCCTTGGTCCACGTTATTGGCCAATCTTTGACTGGTTCTACGTCCGCATTTTAGCCCCATAATTGACCAATATGTTTGGTCAATATTTGGTTAAATATTGGGCAAAAATTGTGCAGTCGGGTTACAGCTCCTAAAGTAAGGTGTAATTATTGACCCATAACTGACCAATATTGGTGCATATATAAATAAATAAATAAATAAATATTGTTGACACAATGAAATTGGGTTAAAATTGAATTCCACGTTTGGTTCACTGGGATTGCTTAGTTACTATAGGTTCCAAATCTGTGCTACCAATTCCAAATCAGTACTGGTGAAAAAAACCACCACAGCAGTGAAACGATGCTTATCAGTGGTTTATTTTTCCCATTGTTCCGCGTGTCTTAAAAATAGCCCATAAATGGCCAACGAGCAATAACGCCATTTCTCTGAATGTCCACAGAGAGCAAATTTTACGAGTGAAAAACGACGAGAACATTCCGTTCCTGTTGGTTGGAAACAAGAGCGACCTCCAGGAGAAGAGGAAGGTCACTCTGGCGGAGGCGCAAGCGCGAGCACAGCAATGGGGTGTGCCCTACGTCGAAACAAGCGCGAAAACGAGTGAGAACGTCGACAAGGTGAATGTTCATTTCCTTTCGCCAATCATATTGCCAGAGCATGTTTTGTATTTCATTGTTATGACATTCTCTCTCGCTTTGTACCAATTATCATTTATCACCGGACCGTTTGTTCGGATTGTCGCTTTTTGTATTTGGAGAGCACAGAATGACCCAAGCTTCGACTGCCTTGAGAAAAAGCATTGTTCGCACATTTGCAGGTGTTTTACGACCTGATGCGGGAGATTCGTTCGCGCAAGATCGAAGATCAGTCGGCGAGTAACGGTCGCGGCAAGGATCGTGCCAAGCGAAAGAAAAAGAAGTGCATTATTCTCTAGGTTTGCATTTATTAGTTTTGCTTCCTTTCTTACACGACGCACCTGATCGCGCTTTTTCCGCCTCGCCTTTCTCCGTCTATGTTGTCTATGTTGACTTTGTTAATCCATGGTTAGTTTCCGTTTTTTCGTTTTGTACAACTTTTATACAAGTAGCTACTCAGTACGTCTTGTACACCAGATCTTCCGATTATCTGAACAATGATTCCGCCGAATGCATTTCTAATTGAGTACTTTCTCACTTCTTTACAGATATTTTATGATCTTACGCAAGCTATCGCTGCTCGAAAAGCACAGGAGAACCAGGTAGAAGGGAACGAACGTAAAAAGAAGGCAAAGTGCTGTACCATGTTATAACGGAACCTTCGTTCGTTATGACGATCACTCTTGGTCCATAATTTGATTCAAAAGCAAATCTGCAAGACAGAGGAAGAAGCCACTGAAATGACCGCGTACCGTAAAATTGGAACACTTTACAGTGTTATTTATTATTTCAAAGTTCCTACACTTTTTGCGCAGATTAGTCTTGTCTTATACCGGACAGGATAGTTTCGGGTTGTCGGTTGCACCTGAGTTTATCATGAATCGACACTCTGACGGAACTCTTTGTAATGTGAAAATGAGATTGAAAGGCACAAGAATAACAAAATGAACGTACCATTAAGAGGAGGACAAACTCGATTGTCAACTCCACATATGTTGGTAATGTAGAAATGTCTCTTTTCGCTGAATTTGTCTGTTTTTTATTTGTCATAAATAAAAACAGACAAATAAAAAACAGACAAATTCAGCGAAAAGGGACATTTCTACATTACCGACATATATGGAGTACAATCGAGTTTGTCCTCCTCTTAATATGTCATACAAGGATTGCTTTAGCTTTGCTTTTTTTCACTGTAAAGTGGGCGAAATAACATTCTCTAAATCCGCACGGATCTTTTCAGTTTGCATTCAAACGAGAAGCTGAATTTGCTAGTCAAATTGCAAAATGGATAACAAATTCGTTCAAATCAAAAGCAGTGTTCGACCTGACGAAGCAAATGCCGTTTGTGCGCAGGATCAACGTTATATTCTTGAATTCGTCAGTTGTTCAATTTTTGTATTTATATGGTTTGCCGATAAGTGTTCATCCTGCGCATGAAGAATAGACTGATGAATTATGCCGATTTATGAAAAGATAAAGGACAAATGATATGAAAACTATGTGTGTCAGTGTACCTCTATGAGTGTACCATTTCTCAATCTTAACATTAAGACTATGTTGTACTATGCGTTTAATTTAAACATAAAAGAAAAACAAAAGTAACGGGACATACATATGCAAAATACCTAATTAGTAATACAAGTTTTTGATATATTATATCATTGTAAGGTTGACTTTCGAAGGCATGGCTATGTTATAATAGCTTGTTCACAGATTATACAAATTCAATCATATATATTTAGTTTTTATATTTTTGTACTACTACGAATAGTCGTGCCTTTTCAATGATTCGAATTCTGTGCATCCTATCAGTGGACTTTATCGGTTCTTCAAGTCATCCCTCTGTATCATTTGTATTAAGTTATTTCTATAATAATTTTTATTATTATTAATATATATTGATGATGAATTGTATACATTTATATTTACATTCGTCTTAATCAAGTATCTGTCATATTTTGTTTGTGAAACTGCAATGTTGTTTCAACGTCGAATAAAATTATACGATAATCAAGTAATAGAGACAAAATCCTCGTGGGTTATCATTGTACAATTGTATGTTTTATATACACAAAAATGTTACGCAGTGGTTTTAATGTGAATATTTTGAATAATTTTAAGAAAATGACGCGTGAATTTTGCCTTAATTTTTTCATATGCGAAACGTCCATGATCCAGTGGACGTTTCTTTTGTGAAAAAGCGTGAAATTGTGTTTGTATTGGATGGTGCTTACCACAATGATATCACAAGAGCTTTTTACACTGCTGAACTAAACGAGTCTAACTGTTGTAAACAGCGTATCAGTGATAGAAAAGTAATTCTCACATGCAGAGTTAGGTTTTCTAAAGCTTTTAATGTTAAGCAATATCTTTTTGTTTGCATTTTTTAAAAGTTTATAAACATTTACATATTGTAATACTTTGGACACATAAAGTGCGCTCATTTTCGAATTTCGATACAACATTTGTACAACATCCGAGACTTGAAATAAATATTTATAAAAGTCAATAAGTGGTCATGATTTTGGGGGGTATTTGTGTTCATAATCACATTTTATCCTTTCAGTAACACAATCTTTACTTATTAATGTTATATACAAATTCGCAAATGCGGTAGTCTTATTACAGCATCTGAGTAATACGTGGCTTCCTACATTTTATTTACAGATCAAAAGTCATAACTTAAATTACAGGCTATTTAGTATAGTAAAACATAGAAAATGCAATTCATAACTGAAACCGCAGATTCGCATTTCTATACACTTTTACACAAATATTTGTCAGACATACAAAAATAGTTCATTAAATTACATTCACGTTTCATTTCTATTTTAATTGCAACAACATGTACCAACATGAAATGTTTGTGTTAAAAATTGATTTAAATACCATTGCTTGTTTTCTTTTTATATTATAATATAGCATTACACAATTAGGTCACCTCATTTATTCAAGTGCAAGAGATCTGATCAGTTTTGACAATGTCTTATCAGTCTTGTATGAACCCATGAATGTAAACCGACTTTTTAATTACAAATAAATAATAACATTTATGAATCTGTCATGAAACTAGATTAATCTAGCTGGAAATGGTCAGTATTAGCTTTCACTCAATTTTAACATAATGTACAATATGCAATGAAATAATTATTATTAGAACGGATAATTGTCAGCGAACTAATAAATAATGACTTACAACAAAATCGATATGTACAAATGGAATTTCAACCAAGTAATGAAAGTTTGTGCATTTGAGCACCGACTAGCATTACTGGAAATTAATTATCTTAGCAAACCAACGGAACGAACAAAACAGTTTCGTATATCATTACACATTTTGGACAGTGTTGAAAGAATTTGTTCAACTCAGACTATGTAAATTCACATATATGGCCACATCCCGTGGGACACTGACGCTTTGTGAAAAACCATTCTTTCATGTGGGATATATGACCTCCATGAGTGCAGCCTTGACACCAAACGTACGAACCCTTTACGAGCTAAAAACAAATAATTATGTATTGCAACATGCAAGCATTAATTTATATTAACCTATCGGAACACAAACTTTAGAACGTTTTATAAGCGTCTTGTATTGAATAAACATTCAAAAACATAAAAAAAATATTTATTAAATATTTTGAATTTAATCAATATAAATGATTATTTCTGAATAATTACTTGATGGCAAATGGAACATAAAGCGTGTTTGGAGGAGTGACAGCGATCGCACAACCAGCCTGATCTCTGAAGTTGTTTCGTGCAAGCTGAACAGCAAACATTGACTGACGTTGACTGCTGGTTTAGCTGTGATATCGATGGAATCCAAGCTAATTTAATCACCTGAAATATGCAAGTCAAGAAGAATATAGTAAATTACATTATATAAATGAGACATATTTTATTTCGTTGAAAGATTGACAATAAATTACAAAAATGCAAATAAGTGCATAGATTAAAGAAGTATCTTCAAAAATCGACTGAAGGTCCTCTTTAACCAAAGCGTTGGGCCATAAACTTGTTTAAAATGTCTCAAGTTTAGTGTTGCTTTATGATTGATAAACATTACAAAATTACTTTAGAAAAATATAGTAAGTTTGGTGTTTATAGCCCATTAGTTACAATTTTCTCCACGGAATTGGCGCTGTTGGCAATAGTCGCTTAATCTGCTTAATTTGCTCTACATATTGACAATAAAGAAATCTCTTGTTAACTTTCATCGAAGATTGAAAATGTATTCCATTTGGATAAACTGTGCTCACATATTCTCCTTGTAATTTTATATTTTCCACTATAAAATTACTATTATAACATTAAAAAGTAAGCATGACAAATAGTTCTTACTTGTGCTGCGACTTCCCAAAGTTTAAAACGCCCCAACATATCAATATATTCCATGAGCCAATGTTCCTGAACAGCAGCTTCAATGTTAAGTGCCTTTCTTTTATCGCCGAGTACAAATAAAATGGTGACCGTAGTTTGTATGTCTCTCATGTTTGCGTGAAATCTAAGGCATTCTTCCACAACGAGTGTTGGGTCCCAAAATTTCGGTTTCAACATCTGCGTAATCACCAGTTGACCTGGCTGATTTTCCATAGTCACTGATTGAGGATCGTCATTGAAATCTGGCGAATGATTTGGAAACTGTTCGGGTGGTGGTGATCGATCCTGAATCTCATGACGCAATGGGAATGCTTCTTTTGGAAGCGTCCAGTCATCGTCGTCATTGTTGATCATGTTATCCATGTAACCGCTGTTGCACTCCATGGACATCGACAACATTTCCAGTTCCTCTTCTTCATCGCCGAAAGTGAAGTCACCGCGATGCTGACGTTTGTGATTTAACACTGGGCGTCGGGTACTGAAAAAGGGCAATTTGTTATAAACTTGTCATATTTCAATATTATTGGGTACAGAATTAGATATTCAACATTTTACCTTGGTAATGTGTGTCCAATAGTAGGATGAACTTCTGGAGTTTCGTCAGTTTCAGTTTCATCGTCACAACCACTGCCCACTCCCACGTTTTCTCCTTGCGATGACTTTTTGTCATAATCGTGTCCTATCAACCATTTTACAATTATTTTTATTATTAATTGTGTTCAAAACTGAAATAGCATTTTTTTATTACAATAACAAATCTGTAATTTTGAAGTCAGTTCAGATATATGAGATAACTTGCCTATTGTTGGGTTTTGATCCATTGTATTATTCAAACTAATCTGTCCCAAGTTCAAAGTATGCACATCGTCCTTTGAAACAGGAGGAGTCTTTAAAATATCTCCAAGTGGATTCGCGTATAACATCTTGAGGATATTCCAGTAATTGCTCACCTGAAAAACAGCATAATTTTTATATCAAAAAGGTATCAAAATCTGTGCATGAATATTCATGCCACAAAATTTGAAAAATAGATTAAAAACATAATTTGGATTCCAAATAGTCAACAGCTATGGATTAAATGTATTTACATTGGCTCTCCCTGCGTTGTTTGCAATCATGGCATTGTGATCACACATTTCGTTAAATTTGCCTGTCAGCATATATCCCTGTGCACAAAGTTCGAACCACCTTCGTTCGTGAGTAAATGTGGACGTAAACCTGTGCAGAACACTCGATGCCATGTAAAATGTGTCATTGTTTGAAGGCGTTTTTCTGAAAGATAAATAATAAATTAGTTTATATTCTCAGGGAAATTCAATTATTTAAATACTTCACCTCATGATATTGGTCAACTGCTTGATTGTCGATGGTGTATTGACATTAACTTTCCAGGCATAAGCGACATCGCCTTTCAAATTCAAAGCGATTCCCTGGGGATTTGCTTTACTCGCAGGTCGAACCGCGTCTTTAAACACATGATGACACAGTGTGCAGTCCTAAAACAATAAAGTGGTATCATTTCAGAAACAAAAGTATAAATAATTCTTAGAATTACTTAACAATTGTCTTAACAACTGACTATAAATAATTAGTTAAAAGCAATTTGTTATATACAATTGCTTAAACAAGTTTAAGTAAGTTTTTGTGAACAGGTTAGTTAGATACTTTTATTATAAATAGTTGAATTCTTTTTCACAAATGAAAATGGAAAAAACTCGGCAAACAAGTGATTTCCCATGTCACTATCGGCCCCGTAATGATCAGCCCCATAATTTTCGGCCCCGTAACGTTCGGCCCTTAACTTTGGGCCCCGTAACGATCGGCCCCGTAACATTCGGCCCCGTAACAGTCGGCCCCGTAACGATCGGCCCCGTAACAGTCGGCCCCGTAACGATCGGCCCCGTAACGATCGGCCCCGTAACATTCGGCCCCGTAACGATCGGCCCCGTAACAGTCGGCCCCGTAACGATCGGCCCCGTAACATTCGGCCCCGTAACGATCGGCCCCGTAACGATCGGCCCCGTAACATTCGGCCCTTAATTGTCGGCCCCGTAACTGTCGGCCCCATCACAGTCGGCCCCGTAACGATCGGCCCCGTAACATTCGGCCCCGTAACAGTCGGCCCCGTAACGATCGGCCTCGTAACATTCGGCCCCGTAACGATCGGCCCCGTAACAGTCGGCCCCGTAACGATCGGCCCCGTAACATTCGGCCCCGTAACGATCGGCCCCGT
>JABFPB010002334.1:0-20530 GCA_022817645.1 Ceratoteleas bidentatus
GCGGCCCACCCTCCCGCCGGCTCCCCGCCCCCGGGGGCCGCGGCCCCTGCCGGGGGGGGGGGGGGGGGCGGCCCCCGCGGGGGGGGGGGGGGGGGGCTGGCAGAAGAGGTTAATTGACGTGATTAATATGAGTGAGTGTGTCGTTGCGGTTTGTTTGTGTTGGGTGCAAATGCGGGTTTAGCATACATTTTTTCCATCAAATTCTCATAGTTAATTTAGTTCACACTCCAACCTCCTTAACTAAAAGAATATTATATTGAAATTTTTTATAATCAGTCATTAAGTTAGTTATTGATTAAAATTTTAAACTGTTATTTTTCTCGAAATTTAATTCGACGATCTTTATATCTAAAAATTATAAGTAATTTGATAATTCTTTTAAAAGTATTTCATTGCATTTTCTGCCAGTGTTAAACTATTAAATCAAAAAGTTATTTAATATAACATTTCTTCAGGAAAACAAGGAAACAAAACACAAATATTCATAAAAATTGAACTTGCATAATTAGATACTACTTACCAATAATTTAAGGATTCATTAATGCAGTTTTGTTAGATTACCAAGTCTTATTAATTATTTTATTTCAACGACATATAAAATGTCTATTTATGAAAGTAAATTATTTAGAATTACTTAATTTGATTTATTTTCATGATGTGAAATGATCATTTATCAATACTTTTAGAACAAATTGTTCTAAACATTAAACTATTATTTCACATTATGTAACTTAAGATATATTAGACAAAAAATTTAATGCTGAAATATCTTAGCAGCATTCAATATTTTGATCACGTTTTGGTTATTTATTTCAAGCGTTTTAAATTTCAGAAAAAACCTAAGTATCTTAAAAATATTTGGGTACATAAACATGTCCCAGAAACCGACCTGAACTAACGTTAATTCATACTCTCGACTAAAGTAAACGCGATAAAGGCGACCATTTCTTTCCATTAAGCAAATTTACCTCGCGAATTGATATCGAATTTTAATTTATTATCAAACATGTTACCTGGTTGTAAAGCGTAAGGAAATATCTGACATAATGATAAATTGCGCTATTTCGCGCCTCTTACACTTCAAATTAATCTTATTATCGCGCGAACGGGCGTTTTTTCGGTCGCAATTTTTCGCACCATTTTTTCCTTCACTTTCGTACTCAAGATTTAGTTGCGAAAAGGGACTGCAAGCGGCTCTCATTTATCATGAAAAAATTGATTCCATAACATTCCAGTGTTGCTGGAAACTGGATGACAAAAGCAGTTATGTAATTTCATAAAAATATGTAACGTTTTATACTTCATAACATAATGTAATTTCCACAAAATTATTTTCAGTTTTTTGGAGTTTTTTTCAAACTGCCCAGGAATTTTAGAAAAAAATATTAAGATACCTCAGTTTTAAAAAATGTGTTACTTTTTTTAAGTAAAAAAAGCTTTCTAGAATGATTTGGTTATACTTTTAGAAAAAGGAGAAAAAGTATTCAGATATCTCGTTTTTTAAGATGTCTTCGGTTCAGAATTTTATCTCAAAGTTCAAACAGCTTCGATCGTGTTTGTCGACGTTTTACGCTAATCCAACAAACAAACTAAAACTCGATTTTCCCATCTCGCCCGTATTTAAACGCGTCGCTTTTCCACAAAGTTGGTAATTGCAGCTCCAACTTTTCTGCGTCTTAAAACGTATCGGCGCATTGATTAAACCTGGCATTTCTGTTTAAAATGATGTGTCATGACGTGACATGTAGAGGAAACGACTGTTAAACATACGGACGCTTATTTTTCCGCGAGGTAATTGGCTTTGGACATTCGCGAATCTGCGACGATGTTTGTTTGTAAATATTGCTTTAAGGCGAAGTTTTATTTGCGCATTCCAACAATTTGAATTGAAATTATTCGTAAAATAAGTAAAGTTTCATGAAAACTTGACCTTAACGAAATTTTGTCATCATTCTAAATGTTCTGAAACAGGTAGAAATATCTGTCAACAAACCTTGCAGGTATAATTTGAAAAACAACTGTTTTCCTAACCTAAAAACCAAGATAAAACAAAATTTGCTAAGTACGTCTTAACGCCTTGTAAAAAATATTTGTATAAGTTTCAAAGTATTACCTATCTTCATAGAAATCCACCATTGAAGATGGTCTGTCAGATATAAGTAACTAGATTAGTGTATTTTATTTAATTTTGTTTAGAAGTTGATTTAATACTTGAGATAAGATCAAATTTCTCACTCTGGGAGAATATTGTGATACATGCAAACATGATTTTTATAATAGCTTACTCCTAAAAGTTTGTTTCGCGTTTTCGAAGTGAACAAAAACACGAGAAACAAACATTTGTCGAAAATAGATTACAAAAAACGGATTTTTTAAAATAGAATTACATTTTCCCACAATCAAGAAATTGAATGATTTCGTTGCAAGGTCAAACTCGACCTACTAATTAAATTAATGAAAAAGAGACTAACTCCGTGACTTCAGCACTGACATATCACCTTAACTCTTTATGGAAAATTGAATATTTTTATTCAAATGAATAATTCAAAATCTATCAATTCTACTTCACCTCAATGACATGCATAGTTTTAATTTCCTACTTTATTTGAAATGTTCTTATGCTTTTTTATCTCCGTGTAGGAGCACACGTCGTCGTTAGAGGGCGCTTTTTTGCAGGGCAAACGGGCACTTGAACGGAAGAACGGTTTGGCGTCTACAAGTCGCGAAATCAAAATATATGAGGAAACACGAGCGTGGCATAAAAAGTTCAAGTGCCCGAGCGTGTGTAAATAAAGTTATGAAACGGAAAAAGGCGGATTTACATATGAGGTCGAACGAATCAGATGTCAACTTTCAAAAAGTCGGTATTAACGCGTGCGTTGCGTGTATACCGGGAAAATAATCTGCTACACAGAATTCCGTATAACCGACAAAAGGTTGGGTTAGTTGGTGACATAACGATCAGTGATATCGAAAAGTGTAGTGTTTCCGTTGTGGTGCATTTTTGGCAAGACATCTGGAGGATTTCAGGTAAGTAATGAGGTAAGAAGTTTCATGGTATAAAAGTACAGTGCATGGCTTGAAAGACAATGGTAAATCTCGAAACGTAATTCGTTTTGATTTCTACCATTTGCATGTTCATTGTTTCTTTGTCTTCGATATCGTGTTATAGAAATCGACGTATTCAATTCTCTCGAATTTAGGAATTAGGATTTCAATGTTGCATCAGGATGAATAGGTTAAAAAATTGGTTTGCATCTAATAGCTCTTGCCTCAAGTCAGACCTTTTGTTTTGCCAAACTTCATTGAAAGGACTGCATTAATAATATGGATTTGCATCAATTACACTGATTTGTTCCTGGGCATCAAATAAATTATGGAAGGATTATAAATATATCTGAATATAAAATTACTCTAGGTAACAAAACTGTTTGTTCTGCCTAACTCAAGACAGTTTGCTTTATCAAACAAACTCCAAAGAAAGAACTGCATCAATATTATGGATTTGCATCAAACACACTGCTACGTTGCTGGTCGCCACCCTATGGTTTTGGCAAACTCCATAGGAGATATTCGTCTTGCTGCAACATCTCGAATTTTCTCATTCTTCAAGCCCCCGCTAGTCTTACGTAACCAGCCCGGTTTCCTTTGGTCAATACGAGGATCGAACTAAGAATTTGAATAAGTCGGTTACTTTCGATCATGCGTGCCTTTTATTTTCAAAAGGAGGAGCAAATAACAATTTCCTCATTCTTCATCACAATAAATTAACAGCACCGAATGTACCGTTGCCATGCCGAATTTTCTCTTCGCATCGAAGGCGTTTAATCTTGAAAAATCGATCTCGTTAACGAATTTCTACCACGGCCGCGCTCGGACAAAGAAAATGTCCACCAATTTGTCATCTTCGACCAAAAAAGGTCCTCGGGAAAACGCTGAGGCCTCACTAAAAATCGTGCGTTGGACTAACTTGGCAACGCGATTTCGTAAGGTGGACAAAAAAACGGGCGATCTTCGCACCGGCTGCGACGGAAAAAACCGCCTCGAGACAAAATGCGACGAATCGGCAAACACGGCAGTCCGGGATTACTTTCCCTCCTACGCAGCCAAGAAGCAGAACTGAGTGACGCAGATATGATACCTTTCTAATTCATTCGAGGTGTCTTTGTGCATACGATAATAATTGATTTATTCCGATTTTTCGAATCAATTAGATGCCAAACGATATACCCAACTGGAACAATCAGGGCTGAGTTACGGTATTATTTATTGAAGTCGCGGGAAGGATCTGGCGAGATTAATGGGAATTAGTGGTTAAGAATAATACGTTGATAACTGGTTTGAAAAAGTCGGCGAGAGGCAGTAGAGGCGGGCCCATTGATACGTCCAAAGTCGTTTATAGAATCGTATTTTCTCGTATATTACCATTTATAGTAATGCGTGGATTATGAAGTTATTGTTCGGGCTCCGAGTACAGTTTCGCCACCTCATTTTTCGCAGGTGTGGTGCCTTTGGGAACGCGCAGACAATTGCCTACTTTGCTTCGATTGTGCGCCTAAAATTTATACGCCTAAAAAGTTGCATCCGACACTTTTTTACACCTATTCAATGTCTGAGATATGTGGCAGACTGTGCAATGAGTCGTTTGAAACGGCACGAGGTCTACCGTTAAGCAACTATTGTTCGATGCAAACATAACTTCAAAAAGTGACCAAAAGAACGACTACTGCACCACAGGTCAGCACGTGTCCAGAAAAAATGGCAATTAAACTCAACTGCGTCTATGCCACAGGTACCTCGTTTCGTCGTTAGTACCAGCATCGTCGACCCTAAAGTCGCTGTTATCGCTACTTGCAGTCTATTCTACGATGCCCACTAAGGTGGAAATTTCGACCTTCGACAAAGATGAAAACATATGAACTGTTTATGCACGAGAGAGATAAACAATCAGCAGTTGGCATCGTTGAGTCTATTACGAACTCGACGACGCTGGATAGTAACAAGAACAATATTTGCATCGATTAACCACATGCCATTAGACTTAATTGATCCCCCGACGCGCGTTTCTGTAGTTATCGGCGGCCAATTACACTTCAAAGGCACATTAACATTTTTCCTTCGACGGCCATTCCGTTCCGCCAAATCATTGTCCCGGCTCGACAATTTGGCCGCAATTACAGCGTCCGAACGGTTTAATCGTCGCGTCGAATCGCGTCAAGTCAATAATTTCTCGAAAGATCATTCCCCTTTTCTGTGTATGTGCTCGAATGTTTTCTTGCGAGATAGTAGAGGGCATTGTAATGATGAGCAGGTTGCCTGGCGCACGGGGCAAGGACGGCCGAGGCCAAGTGGCACGGCAAGGAGCTGGAAGGAGGAAAGCAACGAGAGAACGAGAGGGAGCGAGATGGAGTTGGAGGAAGAGAGAGAGCGCTCGCGCGCACGCCATTCGACAAACCAATGGCGTGCGCGTACACACACAAACACGATGCGTACGACCAATACAAATAACGCGGGGTATAACGCGACCAACGACAACGGTGTTACCGACTACCGCTGCTGCTGTTGCCGAGTGTATGGTTACAGAGAGTCCGGACGTCAGCCGAACAACTGATCCTGCCCCGGCATTCTTTCAGGAAATAACTAACGCCGGTGTCGTGTGACAATATATCTCCAAGGTCCTGGGTAAAAATGGGCGCGGCTGGATGAATTGCTTTCGCGGAGAAACGCGCGACTCCAATGTCAACAATGCGGCGGAAGGGAACGGTTTATCTAGGGAGAGGAAAATTTGCACTATATTAGTTAAAAGTGCATTAGACCCAGGTAGAAACTATTAGGATCTCGGAGAAAACAGGGGGAAAATTCCCCAGCATTGGAACCTGGACATGGAATTGCGGTTAGAGATCTCCATTTAGAGATGTTGGATTTGTCACTGTTAGATAAATAAGTCAAAGGGATGATTTGACTAGATTTTATCTGGCTGGTTCGGCTGATAAGATAGGTAGTTACCTTGGGTATCCTATCTGGTTGGGTCAACTACAAATCTGGGTACTACAACTAGACTCCTACTTAGGGTAACTAGTACTAATAAGACAATGGATGCTGGTTTTTCTAACTAGACAAAATTAAACCAACCTAAATCAACGAGTCAACCCAGTTAGGACTATCTGGTTGTCTTTAGTATAATAATAATTCTGCAATGAATATTAAAGGATGAGAAAAGGAGGAAACGAGGACTTTCTTCATGATGAGGCATGTGCAGTGAGATGGAACTGGTTACTATAGGACGAGTTCAAGGCTCTTTGAAGTTACATAGGATGAGTTCGTTTCCTTTGCCAAATTTTCTTCGAAATGTCCAAATATAGTTCTGGAAATCCGTCCGGAATCGCTGGGAACTTTCAACACGGATACGGAGTATAAAAAGTCACATCGAAGGCAGCTAATACAATACGGCTGGATGAGTATTGTGTAAATTCGACTAAAATATTCCTGGAAAAAGTTCTTCGAAGGCCGAATTTCGCGTGATCCATTGAAACGGTTAACCGATTTGATACATCTTGTACGAATTCCAGTTGGTGTCGGAGTTACCATGTCGACGATTTTAAAAGACAAGATATCGACTGCTATGTGCTGGAGTGGACATTTTTGGAAAGAGGACTTGCCGCTTGTAATTTAATGACACGATATTCCAAGAAGCGAGTAAAAGTATGCGCAAAACGAAATCGCGAGGCAAAAATGTACGGCGTCGGCGTAAATTTTGTTTGGAAGGAAATGTTCCGCGGCGATGTCGGCAATAGGAAATAATTTGAAACGCGCCGAATTGTAAACACAACAATTTCCAAGAAAAAAAGTGGAAAAAACATGACAAACAAAAGCGGAAGTGAATTGGAGGTATAATAAGGCGCATTATCCATTATGAACGGAGACTCGGAGACTCTCATTAAGAAGTTTAATAATTGGTTACGCAAGAATGGATAAAAATAAAGGAGTGATGAGTTTCCTCTCGAAAATCGTCGGCGTAATCGCAAGCCCACGAAGTTTCATTTCAAAACGCACCGGGGGACAATTAAAAATTCTTTCTGTCGACCTGGCGAGCTGCACGGGATGCAAGGGTGAATGAGAATGAACCGAGAAAAACCTCCGAGCATTTTTCGCCGCAAATGTACATTTATCATTCATTAAGTATTATTTTATAAGCAATACAATAGGAGCTGCGTAATTTCCATGTTGCAAACATATAGGTGAGGCACTTTCCAGTCCCGGACGGCACGTAATTGGTTACTATCGAATTGCTTGGGACGCTATTGAACGCTCACAAAAAGGATACGGAAATTACGCAGTTTCTGTTGTAGTATTTTTGTTTTCGATCGAAAAAATCTCGAAAGCGCCGTGATTTTTCATTTTCAATTTTTTCCAACTGATCGAAAGCCGTTTCAGCACTCGATTTTTATATGCCTATGTCGCTGGCTTACATAACAACATTAGCGAAACAATAAGTAATATGTATTATGATGTCAAACGCATTATACAATCTGTACCCATTATACAAGTGCGATCTCTATCGGTCGAGGCGATAGTCGCGAAAAAAATGTCAACTATTTTAATAACCCGTCGGTGATCGACTGCGTTTACACAATGAATCACATAATGCCGCTGAACGGGTCGCCCGGCCACCTGAATAATACACGTATCTAAGTGGTCACCTAAACCAGTCGGTACTGGCATAACTCCTAGGATAACGTATTGTTAATGGTCCCTAAGTTGAAAAATACTATTCGATGTTAAATCTACATAGGAAATACAGCAATTCTAGAACTCACATAACCGCATAAAAGAAAATCGCTATAAAAAATCGTCGCATGAAAACAAAAAAATCTACTTAAGATGTCATACAAAATTTGAACTTGTTTAAAAGATCGTGAATATTTGTCTTGAAATAACGCATTTTTGTCTGTAAAACTAACGATTTTCTAACCTTAACTTAGGAAGACTTAACGACATTTCTACTTGGGACCATACACTTTTCAAAACCGTAAAAAGCCTAGCTCTATTTTACGTCGCCGAGGCACTTTTTTCACCGCGCATTTACATCGAGTGACTCGTGTCAGTTGAACTTTCTCGACGTCGCTTCAATTATCGTTAGCGAGGCGTATAATTAACGGTGCCTCGGACCCGAATAGGCGCAATTCCGCTCGTTTTTTGCCGCCGCTTATTAGCGAAACTGTGTCAATTTTTCGGATCAGAATAACCGCACGACTTCGCGCGATACACCCTTGGCGCGCGCTCAAATCATCATTAATGCAATGGCAACATTAATTGAACGCGAGGCGAAACAATGTGGCACCCGTTGGCATTTCACCAAACTTGCGCCTGAAATATCGCCGGAGGTATGCGAGGCGCTAAAAACTGACAGTCGCGCGGGTTAATTTTCTCACGTTGTAGATAAATATGCGAATTCGCGCTGCCACCGACTTCCTGCTGATTGATTGGTATTCCTTCCTCGATAGAAGATAGGGTCTAAGGGTCTAATATACATATATTATGCATATATTAGATGGACATTTGTACCTTAGACATATAGTATCTAGGAATTATGCATGTAATGTATTTTGGTAATCTTGGATTTTTCAAATTTTGGTTCGTCGGGTATGCGCCATGTTGGTACTTCCTCAAGAGAAGAATGTTTAGATCGTCTGCTAGAAGGAACAACAGAAGTTACTGACATGTTCAACGAAGATTTCAGTAACTTTTAAAGAGATTTTCAAAGAAAACTCTGAAAATAATTTGTAGGTTAGGAATAAGAGAAGTCAACTTACAATCACCAAAAACCAAAGATATTCTTAACCTCACAAATGTTATCTGACTTTTACGTTTAACTTTCGACTATGGTCGAAACCTAAACAGTTCAGTTTAAGAACCATTTCCTTAACTATGGGGGCTGATAGAGAAAGAGCAAATGGCGTATCGGCATAAGTGCAACGGAACCTTCAAGGACGCTGATAATAAATTCGATCTGTCAACACCGTCACTGCTAATAGTACAAAGATCACTGAACGTTCGAGTATTTGAGCAAGGTAATAATCTTTTCGTGCGGCAAAACCAGGTCACGTCGGCGTGATTTACGCCGCACCGAAATAAGTGCATCTAACGACAACAATCAGTTACAGACAACGGCGTGCTGAACGCCACTGCTATTTATCTAGCACCAAGCGAGATGGAAGCCACGATGGCTTATCAGTGGCTCTGGTCAGACATTGCCCCAAATCGGAGGCGGATGAAGGACAGGCGAATTCTGGAAAGCTGACCTTCCGAAAGGTCACCGGTTGCGCAGGAAAAAAATAACCTTAAAATTTACTAAATTATTCAGTAAGCTGAGGATAAGATGCGTTTTCTCGAAATTTACTTGTTGTGTAACAGTTTCGAAACAATTAAGAAGCTAAATATCATTATTTACAAAACAATTGGAAATATGACTGAAAAAGTTCGGTGATTTAATATTTAACATAAATGATTGAATAATCATTTAGTTAATTCATTAATTCCACGTGAAAGATTTCTTACAATTTTTAATTTAAATTAAACTAAATTGTTTAATTTAATTTCCGTACAGGATTAAAAAGAGTTTTTGCAGGAAAAACATGATGGGTGTTTAGACATGATGGAAAAGACATATAAAATAGTATAAAAATTTATTCTTCGTATTAATTTACAAAATTTATTACAAAATATCTTATCTTTGCATTTATTTCGATTTTTTAAACAGCTCCTTTTGGTATGACCCTTAAAAGTGTTTTAACGTTTTTAATGGATACTTTGTTTTTGGTTGAAGTTTTTTATACTCCGTAATTTTCCCGTGGCTGAAGGGTTGAAGCGGAGTCAATGGATGGCGGTTTAATACATCATCGTTAGAAGTCACATTGTGACGTGTTTCACGTCAATAACCAAACGGTCGCGAGTATTAGCCCGACTGTTTTTACGATCGGTCGTAGCTCGTCTTGTAAATCAACTGCAGGAGTGACACCGACGTGATTGAGAAAGACGATTTGAAATATTTATCCATAACTTTGGTTGGAAAAAATTGTCGGCGCGGTTTTTGTAGTCAGCGTACTCGAGTATCGTTCATGTGTTATGACATGAGATTATATTTAGATGTCGATTTAAGCGGGTTGTAGATTAAAAGGTAAAACAAAACCAAAAGTTGTATGACATTAATTTAAAAGTACGAGATTCGTTATGGGAATTATTAAAATTCATTACAGTTTTCTGTATTATTTACTAATTTTTTAATTATGATGAAAAAGTGAGAAGCATTTTAAATATTAATAGTTTTTTAGAGTCATTTAAATTTAGTTTAATATTATTTATTGTAAATATTTAACTGAACATTTACATTATAATAACCTTATTTTAAACAATTTAAAAATATTTCTTTATTAATTGTTTAAAGAATTATTTATTAATTTAATTAATAATTATTTGCTATAATTTATTTAATTTAATTTATGTTCTTTAATCTTTAAATTTATAAAAAATACCGCATCTCACGTCTGTCAAAATATTTAGATAAACGTTGAGACAGGTTAGGATCAGTATGCGTCAACATGGGTCAAAGATTGCGCAGAAGCTGCCGATGTATTTTAATATTGTCTGTTCTCAGAAACCTGCGGACCGTTAAATATGTGATATAACTCGAATGAAATCATGTGCATTTTACTGGAATTTTTCCGTTTACTGCACATTGTCAATCGATGTCACCCTAATAAATAAACACGATATGTTAGAACATTGCGTTAAGAATTAAAAAATAACTTTTTATAAATTTATTGTTAAATTATTAGATCCAACCAAAAGAGAATAAAATTAAAACAATTTTCAAAATCTGAGTTTCCGATCATTAGATTTAATAGGTAAATTAAAAAACATTAACAAAACTAATGTCAGTATTTGTAACACTGACTCCAAATACGAACTTATTAAACACTTTCACATGCGAAGATATAACACTTCGACAACCGCTCCGACTAGTTTCCACAATAGAATCTCCTTAAATGGACTGACACTCAAAATATCTGTCGCATCTGCACAGTAAAAAGAAACCACTTCCCAACCTTTCCCTTTCACACATTTTTATCTTTCCTTCCCAAGAACAACTCCCCTCCCTTTCCGAACCCTAATTATCTCACTTCTCAAACTCCCCTTCAACTCTATTTTTTCCATTCGACCCTCCCGCATTTCCTTCGCGACTAAGTAAATGAAGAACTATTAAGAGTGTTATAGCAGTCAAATTAGCAACTAAATAGTAAAATATTTTAAAATTCAAATAAATCGGCCAAAACTGTAGGAAACTTCATCAATTCGATTTTTCGTGTCTCATTAAGTTCACTTGTTCATTTTGTTTATTTGTTTACCAAGGTAAAGTGCAACATTAGTAACAATTTGACCCAAGCCGTACTGTTTCTGTCTCTGTCTAACACATTGCAATTGCGAATTGTACATTTACATTGGAATATTTCTTTTATTTATCCTGTAACAATATTTTTTCTTTACAGTAACGTATTCTACAAAGGTTTCTCTATAATATATCAGTTTTTCGATACCTCACTGTAACCTTTTTCATTTATTTTGTCCTTTTGTACATGCTTTCATTTAATGAAAAAGGATATCTCACTGTATCCTTTTTCATTTCTCTGATAGAATAACGTTTACGTAAATATCGATGTCTTCATTTGTTGACAAACTGATTTTAAAAAGTTTGTGCAACGTTTGATGAAACGTAAATTCAACCTCAAACAAGGTGGGTCTGATTGCCCAATGTTTGCGATATGTTGGCAAAAACAGTTGGTGCATCACGTGTCGGCAAAACCGTAGACAGATGAGGACGTACCTTTAGTCCATGTTTACGCAAACAGTTGGCACAAACATGTTGCTGACATGTTTGACTGAATATTTAAGAAAAGTCGAACTTGGAAAAGAAAGGTAAGAGAAAATAAGTCAAGTCTGATCTCATATCTCATCATCTTGTATATCTGGCATCTGCTTGGTCTCGAATTTCTCGTTAACAAAATCGATATTTCTGGCTGTGACGATTGTTTAAGACAAAGCAAACTTTTGTTGTAAAGTTTGTGTTCGTAAAGTTTTGTTGAGGGTTTCGTTAGAAACGATAAGTTCTGAAAGTTTCGAGGGACTTATCGCTTGTCCTTCTCTGTGCAAGGAATTAGAAGGAAATACACATTTTAGTTTTAAGGTTAGGTGTCGGTATTGCAGTTCTTCGGAGTATCACGTCTAGCAATGCACATGCGCAAAATTTAGAATCATCAGAATTATTTGAAAAAAAAAACACCCAAATAGATTTGAACAAATGTATTTATTTGATTTAACTCAGAAAATTCCCTGCTTGTAGGGTTACCCCGGAACTCTTCACCTCAGAGACACAAATGACCCTCCGCCTAACCTCACTTCCATCCCAGCCCTTCATTTCGCAACCGCGCAAGCCATTGCGCATTCCGTCCGCGGAAAATCGTCGATCCCTATCAGGTCGAAAAAACGCCGCAACCGAAAACCACCACGTATCCCACGTATCTCCCGCCGTTCCTCTTCCTCATTGCCTAACATTTCAGCCATTGTGCAACCGGTCAAAATCCGCGGCCATTGTATTCAGCCCGTCGTCATATCTTCGGCGCGTGATCGTAGCCGTACGACTTTTCGCCGGGTAATTGACATAGTTCGCGGACTCCCGCGTAACCCCGGCTCCATTTATCGCGATCCCCGTCACTTAGCCCCGCGCATGCGCGGACATTTGCGCGCGAACAAAAGCCCCGGAATTATGCGCGCGCTTGAAAAGCCAGCGTCTTCGAGGTTATGACAACGATCTGGCGACGCTAATTCTGCCTTTTATCCCGGCGTCGTGGCCTGTGTCCTTCGGATCTGCATGGCGCGATAACGATCGGGACATTGCGCGAGGTGCCACTGCGCTAGTTGCCGCAATATATACACACGCGTGACTCGCGCGCGCAGCCTTATCGAAATCTGTTTCCTGCTTCGCCGCGGCTTAGGTGCCCGCCGATCCGGCGACCCGAGCGCCATTGAAAGTCTAAGACGTAATTAGCATTTAATTATAGATAATTATTGAAATGAAAGTTATTTACCGTCGATGCGTGTTTTATGCGCTTTATCGGCGCGACACGATTCAGGATAAGGGCTGCCTGACGATTACTTTGGGCGCGATCGCCCGGAGATAGGGATGATGCATGCATCGCCGACGCCGCCATTTTTCACTCTTATCCGCTAATTATTTTGCTGTGATTTATTCGCTGGTCAGCGTTGTTGCGGATTTTTGCGAAAAGACTTCTGCCATTCTGATCTAAACTGCAAGGTGCCTCCTTCAACCATCAACCTTTCCCCCACTCCCAAATCCAAATAGGAGTGGGGGAAATCTAACCGATCCTTTCAATCGATCTCCACACCTTCCAAACCCTTTCGAACTTCGAAAAAACCGTGACTTTTTGCAGCATTTCCAGGTCGGTTTGGACCGAATTTATCGATTTCGACCGAAAACCAAGAATTTCCGCCAATCTTCGCCAAATCCAAACCAACCACGAACGGACTTCGTTTTTAGTTAAAAAACGGCGCCGACACATCCGGATTAGACAACATCGATACCAAGCTTCTTGCCTAGTTTCGCTCGCTCACCTGGCGAAAATCGTGTCGAAGCAGGTTGCCTAAAACATGTGCATGCCACGAAATTACATTAGACTTTGAGATTCCCCCTGAAAAGGGACACGGCTAGCTTCTCTGCGGTGGCGTGTTGTTTTTTGAAATTCAAATGCACCCTCGATCGCTGTGGTCCCGCTTCGTCATTTTTTACCTCCGCCTGACATATCGTCGATGCATCTCTTTCCCGGCAGTTCCGCTTCGCATAACTCTTCCGAATCTGCATATTTTCCAGGCAGATTATGCACAAGATACAATCCAAAGGTGCGTGACATAGGTCAGACGTCGATGCCTATCTCTAGGATGGTTTCGCGACCGGGATTTCGGGGTACGAAATCCTGCCGATTCCACTCTACGACGATCGCTACGGCTAATTGGAATGGCTCGATTTAATTGGTTTCAATTAAAAGGACGTAAAGCCGAAGTTATAAGCCAGTCGTGCCTATTTAACGACTCGTTTTATGCGACTCGTTCTAAATTTAGAACGCCTTTTCCCTTGTTTTAAGTCTACACGAAGAACGCTTGGACTCAATTAAACGATCGGATTTTCGGCTGACCCCGCAGCATAAACCTATATCAGGTTACGCACATCGAGGGCCATAATGGCTGTGCAACAGATGGCCGATTCGCGTCGAACCTATCATCTCGATGGGGCCGAAAGTCACCGAAATTCCTCTCTCGCATGTGTCTCTGGAAACGGCAAAAAGCGTCGGCGAACAATCAGCCTTAAGGTCGTTTTTATTGTCATGGAAACGAACGCTCGAGGGAGAAAACGCGGAAAGTTTCTGGAACCAGCTCGCTTTCTGGTAGTCTCGTACTTTTTCGGAAACGACTCGGGCCATTGTGTCGCTCGGTTCAGTACCCTCGGAGCGGCCTTTCGAAAGGCACAACCTGCATATTCATAGTCATTTATGTGACATTACGTTTTTCTCGTCTCGCGTATCTGGAAGATCTACATCCATCCGTTTTGTAACGCCGGCCTGAGAACGCACGAAACGGGTTTGACATTCCTTTTGGCCTATGAAGTTAATCGCGACTATAAATAGCCGCGCGATTTACACGGTTTGTTTCGCGGACGGCCATTTTTCAGCCGATTGCACGCGTCTTCGTCAGCGTCGCCGGGTTGCGACGTGGCGACCCCTGGCGTCGCGATTCGACGTAACAAATTGTCCAGGTGGCCTTAAAAGGCGCGAAAAAAGGGCTCCGCGCGATAGTACCGAGTAATGGCGGGCCTTATTCTTGTTCCCCGAGCCTCCCATATCGCTTTTATTAATAGTAATGAGTCACCATAAAGATAGCGTAACGCTTCTCTGAATATCCAATCCGACTAGTCGTGACATATAGCAATGAGATGCACTAGAGGAAAGTGCCACTTTACGCGATGAGTGCAATAAATGACTTCGTCATTAGCTCAAGTGACTGTGTCGCTACCTACCCCGAAGGCTTTAATCTCCGAGCATCGGGCGAAAATGCGTTGCGAAACGACTGCGACTTTAATCTCGCGATCCATTCACCCTCGCGCATTACAACCCCAGTCTTTCTGCCTTTTCTGTTGGGATTTTGTTTTACGACGCGCAGTCTCGTCTGCTTTGTGGGTAATCATGTGGACTGCAAACTTTGATGATCCGCTTGGATGAAGAGAGATTTATGTTAACGAGAAATTTTGGCAGATTACGAAGAGTGGATGGTGGGAAATGGTGTAATGTGATCACGTCGGGGTCACCGCCCGGAAATCCGTAGTTGTGAAATGAATTCATTTTGAATTAATTTATATTTGTTATTTGTTTCATGTTTCACACTGGATTCATTTATGTTTCGACATTTTCTTCCATCAGTTTTCTTCCATTGCAATTTCTGCCAGAACTCGATAGATCCTGCAATAGAAAAAGGAAAGACTCTTTCCCCATCACCGAAAGGCGCGAAATTTGAACAAATCCCGAACCAATTCAGTCGACGTGAAAGAAATCAAACAATCTCAGTTAATGCACGCACTATTGCACAATGATGCGCTGTAATCGCGGCGTTTATTATGCTTTCGTTGTAACGCGACCATTAACGGCCTGAGCACCGCCGTTACATAAAACTCAGCGTCTCATTGACGGTCATTAGTGGCGGCATAATGGATGGGATAAATTTCATCTGTACTTTTTCACCGCGGTGCATTAATGCGTCATTAGTGGTGTCCCTTTTTCTAGCGCCCTTCACACTCTCAATGCTAAATGACTAGTTCATCTGGAAGATTAAAGACGAATCCCGGGGAACGTCCCATTGGAACTAATCACGCCGCTCGCGCATTTCATATCCTCCATCATTCAAAATTTAATTACCGGCGCGGTTATTAATTATTGTTTCCAGAAAACTTCCGAGCGAACGACCATGGGAAGTGGAACGTGTAAACAAGCAATTTACATAAATCAGTCTGTGACGTAACGCTGTTTTGGTATCGAACGAGTGTAATCATTTCAGTCATTGATACGGGAAAGTCCATTTTTCAAGCCATTGTTTAAAAACAATGCTGCAGTTCTTTGTCTCCGAAGGTCAAGGACATTTTCCGGCGACCTCCGAGACGATGTTTGGTAGACAGCCATGGTTGTTATTGTCACACCTTCGATGGGAAAACGTTTGTTATGGCACTTCGAACCTTCGAAGAACTGCATACGTCTTCTGTTTTGCATCGACCTCAAATCTTCGGAACCACATTTGTTTACAATTACCGTTCGCTATGGAACGAAGAAGGTTCCGACCTCCACCTTGGAAATTTACGTTTACAAACACTTATATTGTCAAGCACCGACCTCAAACGACTTTCCATTTCCAACCACTTGGGTCTATTGACCCCTAATGATCTTCGTAATAACATTTGTTTACAAACACTTGTGTTTATTGATCCCAGGCCTTTGAAACAATATTTGTTTACAAACACTTGTGTTTATTGACCTCAAATGACCTTGGGAACAATATTTGTTTGCAAACACTTGTGTTTATTGACCCCAAATGACCTTGTCAACAATACTTGTTTACAAACAGAGGTCCTTTGTTATGAAATAGAGGTCAACGTCCCCTCCAAATGACCTTGAAAGTTACTCCTTTGTTTTTTCCGCGATTTTGGCGGGAAAAAGACGGTATTTATGCGAAAGTCGACTTACATTCAAGCGTGCGTTATGCAAGCCGTAACATTTCAAAGTATCGTAACTTAGCATTCGCCGGCGATCATTCAAATGAAATTACGTTGACCCGCGTGGTTAATTAGCGCGAAATGCACGCTCCAGTGACCTATTCGAGCGCAACAAAGCGGCGAACGGCCGCGTGCGAAATTAGCCGGGTTTTATTGCCGCATTATCGTGGATCATCGCGCGGTTTGCGTCGATACTGTGCGGCGTAATGCCCGACGTTCGCTGAATAGCGGCTGATTAAAGAGCCCGGTCGCTCCGTGATTTGCATTCACGCGGATGGTAACTCAGTCTGAAACACGAAGAGTTATGAAAAAGGTCGCATTGTCGAAGTGGCGCGGGCGAAATTTCATTGCCGGCGCGGACGATATTTCATAATTAGGCACATTCAGCGCAATTAGCGCGACCGCGTTTCCCCGATTTTTCGCGCGGCGCCGATAAATTGTCGCGGATCATTGTTCGGCGCGACGAACAATGCGCATGCGCGCGCGCGGAAAAAGCCCGCGTGAAACAAGTGGGTTTGATTAGATACGCGACGACAATGCCGGGGAAAATGGAATTCATGCGCCATTGTCGGGGGATTTAAAGGGAATCGATAGACGCGATGCGTCGTGGAAGACTGGCGGCGGAGACGCGGATTTTTTATTTTTATTTTTATTTTTTATTTTTTTATTTTATTTTAAGTGTTATATTAATTATATTTTTTTATTTTATTTCTTTAAATTTTATTTGTAGTTTTTATTTTTATTATATATTTTTATTTTATTTTTATTTGATATTGTCGCTTTCCATTGGTAAAATCCGGAAAAATAACACAGCAAAAGCAGGTCCCAATGTGTCACATTACACGTGTAATATTACGCAATGACACATTTCAGTATGAAGTCTCAACCTAAAGAAATATTATTATTTTTATAACTACTATAACTTGAAGCATTGCTTACACGTTTTTTGGTGGTAGATAAACATGTTCGAACACTTGTAATTCAAAATTATTATCATTTTCCTTTTAATGTTTGCTTGATCGTATATATTTTCATAGAATGAAAATATCCATTCCTCAAAGTTACTTTTTAAATCTTTTTTAGCTTATTTGCAAGTAACATTTTAGTACTATGTTGAAAATTCTTATCTGACTAACGCACTTCTAATCCATTAAAATTCATCAGCACAATTAACACTAATTGCCATCCATAAATAAATGAAGATTTCCAGCTTCGAAGTTTCTAAAACCAAAAAAACTAGAAATTTGACTAATTATTAACCAATTTCGACTAATTATAATCAAAACCTCAGTAACAACCAATCAACGTACTCCGTCTAATTGTTTCGACTTCCACTTTCTGTTTTATACACTAAAAACTGTTCAACACGTCCGCTATAGCTGTCCAAATAAGTGTCCGTACGACGTTGTAGCCATCAACGTCTCCATTAATGAAAAGCCAGCGAACGAATCCATTAACTAATCACTCTTCCTGAAACATCATTTTCCTCGGCCAATGTCGACTTTCCTGCGCCCATTTCGCGTGCCACCGCGCGCAGTTTCTACAATCAATTTCGCCGTTCATGATTTATTAATACCACATCGCAGCGCGCCACCATTTTCCTTTGATGTCGAAAAGTGCCAGTAAAATATTTCTCCTGATAACGCGGTGACGTTTACACAATCCAGTCGCACGTTCAAAAGTTCGATCCCCTGCCATATCTCTCATTTACGATCCGCCAGGCAGAGGGTGTTTTAGTCTGACACGTGGGGCTGTTTAAAAAAAATTATTTTTAATAAGGAAATCGAGTTAATCAGGTTTATTTGATTTAAATCAGGCTTTGTTTTTAATGCGATGTTTTAAACGCTGGTAATTTCACCGCGTTACAAATGACGCCCAACATGGGGCATCGCGGAAAATTTTAATGAGATATTTTAAAAACCGATATTTCACAGCGTTACACGGAGAGAAAAATTGTCTTAATTATTACTATATTTTTATAGTAAACGAAAATTTTATTTCTTAAAAAAAGAAAAAAAAACATTTTCCACACAGAGTCTCGAACCCGCGATGTTGAGGTTTACAGCCGGGGACTTTTCCCTCTGTGTACAAATGGCGCCCATTGTGGGGCCTCGCGGCAAAATTAGGTAAAAAAGGCAGAAACGAGATAAAGCCGCGGAAAAAATTATATCAGTTGAATGCTTTAAATAAAACGGTATTAATAAAATAATTTAAACCACAACATCCCCACTGACACGAGACTCCGGATTCGAAATAGTCGCTTAGGTTAACGTATTTATAACCGCAGTAACAACTCAATAGGCGGCGCGTCCGACCTTACACTCCACAATCCTAAAATGTGCCGATCTCGCAAAAAATGCATTCAAACAAACCATCGCAACTGACACCATATAATTTCGCATATTTTTCGCGCGGCGAAAAGTACCACCCGGAATGAGATGCGCATAATTCCGGTCCGTTTTGAGCGATTGTCCGTGAGCTGCGGCCACGACCAAAGTGAAATAATTAAAATTTCATGTTTCTCTATCTGCGCGGCGTTTTTTCGCGTTATAAATAAATAACCTTCGAGCGGCTTTTTCCAGCGCCGCAAATTATGTGCATAACTTGAAATAATTATCCGTGAAAATCGGCCGGCAAAAAAAAGGGAAGGGCAAAAACAATTAAAGCGGCAATCAACGGCCGGCGTGTAATTAAATCAGCTTTTCGAGCTGAATTCGCGCTGCTCAAAAATTTTTATTTTTTTTATTTCTGTTGCCGATCGCGAAAGCCGGCGGCCGGGCGACGTGCAATTAAATAATTAAAATGAAGACATTCGAAAACGCGATCGCGCGCGAGCTTATGGTAATCATTGTGTGGGCCGACGCGCGAGCCGATACGATGGATGTCACTCATCGGCCGCTCATTAATTCAGGCTTCTCGCGAAGGAAGTGGGAGTCGCGCGGTCGGATGTGTGGCGCCACAAGTCACCGGCAATATCTGCCGTCTGAATCACCGGCCGCGATGCAACAAACGACGCGAGGTTACCGTTAATGCGGCCCGCGGTTCTCCGGGTTTCAACGACTGCAGCGACTTTTCCCCGACGCCAATGCCACGCGTGATTCGCGCCGGGGATTTTTGAGATTTTTTTGCGACTCGAAATTAATGCCCTATAATAGCATTTAGTAAATATTTTTAAATGTTTTTTGTAATATTTAGAAAATATTTGAATGTCCGATGTAAAAAATATTTACAAAATATTTTTTACATCGGAATTTCACACATTTACAAATACATTTGACATACAACGTAAAAAATATTTTGTAATAAAATAAAAATATATACAAATAAATATATAAATACAAAATTAAAAAATATTTTGTAAATTTTTTTACATAAATATTTACAAAATATTTTTTAAGTTGAATGTCAAATGTGTTTGTAAATGTGTGAAAATGTATGTAAAAAATATGTAAATGTAAATGTACAAATTATGTTTACATTTAATATATTTACTAAATAATTAAAAATATTTTCTGTACATTTTTTCGTAACATATCGTATAGATATTTATAAATATTGTAAAATGTCTGCACAATACGCCAACCCATTTCAGTTTAGTACGACCGCTGCGCCATCTGCGCTCGAAGTTGTCAGTGGAAACGAAGAATT
>JABFPB010002335.1:0-20521 GCA_022817645.1 Ceratoteleas bidentatus
GTCGTTCCCCTCTCGACGTTTTGTAAATATAATTCGCAGTCATTTGCAGTCAACTAATATAATCTATATAATCAAGACTTTGCATATCTGCAAATATGTTTGACATTTCACTAATAATACAAATTTCCTAAAAAACCTGCAAAATATGCAAATTGAGACTTTGTAAAAAAACTTCAGACTTTCACATCAATTAATAAAGATGTAAAACCTAAAATTATGGACCAAATATAATCTTGAAATTATTAATAACTGGTGTACTCTATTAAGTATATAATTCCTAATGTTCCTAGAATATTTTTCCGGGATATTTCAAACACGCTAGGAATGTATCAAAGTATTTAAAAAAACTGCATCGTACTTTCTAGAAGTATTTCAGGCACATTTCCAATAGAAAAGGTTTTTTTAAGTTCCTGAATTAATATAGCAAATGTTTTAAACATACTCAAAAACTTAATTTCGTTAATGTTCCACAAATATTTTTAGCGCATTCCAGAAATATTTTTTTTATTATAACATGAATATTTTTTTCTCCAGACATTTAATATTCCTAAAAGATATCTGGGATATTTTTTAATACATTGGAATATTCTGGCGCATTTGATATTCCAGAAATATTTCAGAAAAATATTCTAGTCAATCGCCGGAATACTGCGTGCTATTAGGGATATCTAAATTTGACACAGTTTTTCCAAGTACAACCGAAATTCTGTAATAATACGTGGTGAGCTGCGTAGAACGGCGTCTCTTGGCGCCAAACGAGCTATAATCCAAGATCAGTGCGTTGTTTTCCACGGAACGACAGATAAAAACAAAAAAGTTACAATTTCACGTTTGATTTAATATTATATATATTGTACCGTCGTTTCAATTAAAACAACATCGAAAAGAAGCTACGTGAATCCACTGGAATAAAAACGTACCAAAACAAGTTTATGAAAGACGACGCAATAATCACAATATGTTGTGATATTTACGCATGTAAGCAGAATTTTGCAAATCTCTATCAACTATTCAGACTATTTAAACGATTTACCATTTTTGGCTTTTTGCCAGGTAGATCAGCAGACATTTAAATATTGATATGGAGATTATTTCGGATTTTTTGTTTGCAGCACACAATAAAATCAAACGATGCCATAATGCCAAATATTAATTACTTAAAAAGTTTATATTTGTAAGTAATTTGTTACTTATATATACTTATATATATTATAACTTAAAAAGTTTATACTTAAATTAAAATAGAAAAGACCACCTAGTTATAACGGAGGTTTCAAGATAAAAATGTACATCTGTACCCTGAAATATCTAAAACAATTTTAAAAATATCCCAAACGTTTTAGTATTTGTGGAACCTTACTATTGAACTCAAAACATGTCATTCAGTATTAAAATTTAATTTTAAAATGTATAAAACGTTTAAAATACGAACATTTTATGAACTTGACTATGTTAAAGATGTGAGGCATAACAAACAAAATGTGTATTTGAAATACTTTAAGGACTCATTTTTTATATTGTTGAACTATAAATATTTAAAAAAATTATAAAAAGTTACTGCGAAATCAGACGCAGGCAATCTGAACAAATTTCGACATTTTAGTTTTCAGAAATATTTATATCGAAAAATGTTCGATTTTTATTTGCGATATTGTATTTTTGCAACCGACCCAATCAGAACATCTCCCAATCTCCGAAGATTCGTCATATTTTAGGTATTTTCAATTTATTACTAATGTAAAATCAATGAGATTACAATATATCATGTAATGTAATGTTTTCGTATGATTCCGTTATACCACATATATTCGGGGATTGATTAATTCTATTTTCATTCACCTAAATGCCCATTTCAAAGATTTATGTTCGTACTATAAAAGTATTTCTCTATTAAATCCTTTCTTCTAAAAAATAGACATTCTATTAATATTATTGTTCCTTAAATTGAAAATCGTAGTATTTAATGTAAACAATCCGTTCAGTATGGCATCATATTGCTAAATAAACTTATTTTAAAATTACCAAGAAGTGAATTATATTTCTGCGACAGTTTCTGTATTTTTACCTCTATTTATAATTAAATTCAGAAGAAATTAAAACAAACTAACAATGTTGATCTTATTTGCTCAGTCATCTAAAAATACACTTTGTACCAAGGAAAAACGTAAATGTTAACATAATGTTACAATTATTATTGCAATTTTACAGTATACTGTTGTAAATTGCAATTACAAAGTAAACACGGTATATATCTCAACAACATTGTTCCTTATTCATACAATTCTTCAGATATACATGTTGCTCTGTTTTATCGAGACCCTCTCGTACGTGAAAATCCATACAAAAATATTAGCATTGTACGATACTCCTCACCGAAATATACGTACTTTCATGAAAACGTCTAAAATTCGATTTACATCGTCCCATGAAAATGCACCATAAAATAATACGCAGCCGATAAGACAGATTCCTGAAATACCGACTTCTTCTTTACCATCTGAATATCAATATATTTCTCTATAATTTTATTAAATTATATTAAATTGTAAATGGCAAATAACGTGTCGAAAACATGTTTCCAATATTTCCTTTTGAAAACATTGTAATTCGACTTAAAAAATCTCTTACATCGGCACTTCGCACTACCCGTAATGACGTGTAAGACACGTGGACAGCGTGATTCCACGGACACCACATTTTCTCCCACCGCGCATGCTCCGTCGTTACACTGTCAACTCTTCCATCCAACAGTGTACACTTGTCAGACATCGTGTTCTGAATTGTTTCGTTTACGTTTGACTTGAGTAAAAGTGTCGCCGTTAGTAACAACTTTTTAAACAACACAATGTCTGCAAAATCGAAATCATTTACGAAGGAAGAGGAGCTGCTTCTGCAAGATTTCTCGAGGAACGTCTCGACGAAGTCGTCGGCGTTGTTTTACGGAAATGCGTTTATCGTATCGGCAATTCCAATTTGTAAGTGTTTGTTAAGCAATATCAATCGAAACTCGATGATTATCAGTAAAAAATGTTGCATACTTTGTTGCATTGGACAATTTTGGTGGATATTTATGTTATGATTACAACTTTTTTGAGCGTTATGAAACACCTGACTTAACCATACTGTAACGTTATATTGGTGTATTTACATATATTTATTGGTGTTTAATTTGTTTATGTTTAAATGTTTGTGAAAAAGTGAAGTTACGGTTGAAAATTTTATTGAAAAGGAGAAAAAAATCTACATATGTTGAAAAAAATTATTCAAGATGTTAGTTTTCACTTTTCAGAATCAGAAACTACACAAATGAATATTTTCAATAATTGGAAACTTATAATTTATAAATGTTTCATTATTATTAATCTATAATTTCAAGTATTTATAGATTAATAATTCAACTTTTCATTGTCAGTTTTGTAAATTTTATAAATTCTCAAAAATTCTTCTAGTTTATGAACAGTTTTCCTGGAAAAGATTTGACACGTCTGACCAAAAGTCAAATGTGTCTTATATTTGTAAAATATTACTTATTTCAATGATATAAAATATTATAAATATTGTAATTATAACTTGAATATACAAAATTGTTTTAATAAATTAAATAATGCATTTTGTTTATAATTGACATAATAAAATGTGTTACCTTGATTTTTTGCAGGGTTGTTCTGGAGAATACACCTGATTGACATGTACACAAACATAATCTCATTTGTGTTAATCACCCTTATCAGTACTTATTTATTGGCAATGGCTTATAGAAATACCAAATTTGTTCTGAAACACAAGGTAATTGAATATTAACTTTAACTTTCCCATGCTAATTGTAATTATACAGATTTTGAAAACAAATACTGTTACAATCAGTTCTTGTTTCCCAGTAATTAAACTATTTCCAACCATTTATTATAATGTTGGAAATAATGTTTCAAATAATTATTTATTTGAAAAATTAAGAAACAAAAACAACTTTTCATATACTGCAATCAGCTGATTTGGTAATATACATTTTATACCAACTTTTTAAATGGTTTTAGATTGCCGTTAAGAGGGAAGATGCTGTAAGCAGAGAAATGGTCCGTAAATTAGCGGAAGATAAGAAGATGAGCAAGAAGGAAAAAGATGAAAGGTATGTTTAATTAATAATCACATTAATTTAACAGTTTGTTACATAAAAACTTCATTTTTAAATTTAATACAAGAGTTAATTCAATGAGCATTTTAATAATTATGTTTGTGTATTAATTTTAGGATACTGTGGAAGAAAAACGAAGTCGCTGACTACGAAGCCACCACGTTTTCCATTTTCTACAACAATGCTTTGTTCCTGGCCCTTGTCATTCTTTGCTCATTCTACATTGTCAAATCTTTCTCGCCTTCCTTCAACTACATTTTCTCCGTCGGTGCGACAAGCGCGTTTTTGGCGCTTCTCTCCACTGGAACGCAATAATTTAGTTGTATTTAATTTTTTATATAAGTTATGTTGTACTGAATTGAACATATTTCTACGATTATGTAGAATTGATCATACCATCATTTATAAATATCACGTTATTAAATAAATCCGATCTTTCTTACATTATTTATATAATTAAAACTCAGGATTTTATTTCTCCTCCCTTTACTATACTTAATTTATAAAATGGTAAGTTTATAAATATAATTATTACTTTATTATGAAGTTAAAATATAATTCATATAAAATATATTAAATAAGTTATTATGTGAAATAACCAATAAAAACATTGAAGTCGTAAAGATGATTTTAATTAACATTATTTTCTATATTATAATTTAAACGTAACTCAGAAATTTTAAAATGAATAATTTTATGGTTTATCTTTTGAAAAGAACAATTTTTGATAAACCCTCTCTAGTAATTTCAGTTTTACTAGATGGCAAATATATTAAGGAAAGACAGATATTTTTGCTTAACTTTCGAAAATGGGTTTTTATAATATAAATGACAGGTTGCTCTCTGTTCATAGGGATTATATTTGTTGTCATGTTTCAATTACAATAATTGCACTAATATGTTTTCCTAAGCTAGATTATAATTTATTAGCGATATTTTCGGAGATTTAAATAAAATGTTTCAATATTAACATTGAATACGATTGGTTTTCATTTTATACAAAAAATCATCCAATGTAATAATAAATAAATAATTTAGATTATTTCATATAAACAGCAAGGTTTAAGACAACATTATGTTACGTCGTTTGTTTTATTTTAGACAAGTGTTTCGTACCTTAATGGCGTTTCTGTACCTTCAAAGTAAAAAAGGACTCAATATATGATTCTTCGTTAATTCCACTGAACACATTTCAGTAGAAATACAGTATAAACGAAAAGATCAGCAAGAGATTATTAAAATATCCAAGATTTTTACAACATGTATTGGTACAGAACGTACCGATATTTCTTCGATATTTGAGCGTCTGATATGTACCCTTTAAGCGTGAAAATATACGTACATTGTTTCACATATAGCTTTAATATTTACATAATATTAATACTCAGTAATACTGTGGAATCATTATAGTGTCATTATATTCACCCGAGAAATACTCGTACAACGCCATTGTATTTATCCATTCTTAATAACATCATAATATATGAACATTACACCAGTATTTCCCAAGAAACATTTTCGTGTCGACGTACAGTCAAAATATCTAGTCAAAATCAACACAAAATGTCCTAGGAAGTCTTTTCCAAAGTTTCATTAAATATATTAAATATACTATTCAATTTCTCCAACGATTCTCAAGCCTCAATATAGAAACGTTGCCACGTTTTGTCAAACGCCCAACAAAAATCGCGATTCTTCAATAAATATTACCTATGATTACACGCTTATAGGGTAAAAATATCTCGAATCGATACTCCTGATGTGTACCCTCTGTCACAGCTCGCGCCGCTTATCATAAATACTTGTACTAAATTAATTAGCATCGCTCAATAAAAATTGCTGTTCCTCCTCATTTACAATATTTATATACCTAACAGGCATAAATCACACTCACATTATTTATACCTACATACAATATATGCTTGTATACATATTTGTTTGACGAAAATGCGGTTTCTGTTCATAGTAACTTCGACACATACACTCATAAATACGATTACAGCGAAAACATACATTTAACGCCCTGATTGAAGGATCAGGAAAGATCTTTCAAAATAATTTTTAGCCAAAGATAAAGTAGAATTCATGATGAGGTTTTTTAAACAATATTATATTGAATGAACGAAATTCAATCATTTGAATATATTAATAAATTAATGAAGATTACCATTACAAACTTGTAAAATATGGTATTTACAAATAATGATTCAAGACTTATGAAATTTCATAGGATCACAGTTACACGATCCATCCATTTTCACGAAAGCTTTCTCTTCAACGACCTTCTGCAATCCTTCATCCAGGGCTGATCTGGCCATACGAGATACCTTATTACTGATCATTCGAATCGAACGCATACCAAAACGAGTCAATCATATCAATGGCAATCAAACGTTCATTGTCAAAAAGCGAAAGAAGACTTCGACGTGGAGTAAATGGCGCAGTCGTCGCCAAAGGAATCACCCCTCGTTAAAAAATCCATCAATTCCGATTAAACCTTATTAAAATTCTCATTAGACTAAGGATTGAATCAGAAAATTGTCCACGCTAATCACCCACTAAATATTGAACTATATGAAAAAATGATCATTTTTCTAGTTCTTACTCAAGTTGAATTAAGGAGAATTCCTTTAAATTTCAGAAGTAATAGAATTTCCCTCCCTTTTAATCATTCCAAATTCGCTTAATTCCCAAATCCAACTCATCGTATCCACCAACTTTGATCATAGATGACCTGGTGGTTCCAACCACTTCTTTTCCCTTCCTTAATCAGATAATAAACTTCAAGGTAATCAGCATGGACAAACTCTCCCCAAATCCCATCACCTTTAATCCTATCCACCCGATGATTTTAACGAAGCTCAGGCCAGATACGTCCTCGAGTTGCTCTTGGCGTGGAGATCCTCTTTCGAGGCGGTGGGTGGCCAGGCTTCCTCGGCGAGGCTGCCGTACCTTTGTACAACTGGGAAAGGCGGTTCCAGGCTCTTGGGCGAGTAGTAGCCGGTCTTCAGCTGGTAGTACGAGTTGGTCGGCGACTGCTGGTGCTGGTACTCGTCGCCGGACACGACGTTGCTGTAGCCGGAGTAGGAGCCGTAGTGGGAAGACGAGTAGCCGCGCTCGCTCAGGCTGCGATAGGGCCCCGTTTGCTGGGGCCTTCCTTCGTGTCAAACGGGGGTGCTCACGGTGGTGCTGCTTATGTACTCGATGTCGCCGATGCTCTTCACGCGACGGTGCTTGCGCCCGGAGAGCGCCGCGGGTCTGGGAGGCAGTTGGGGCGGTTGCGGCGAGTTGCTGCGCACACTGCTCATGTACTGGCTGGCTAGGCTGCCGGTGTCGGAGGACGAGGACGGCGAGGCCTTTTCACTGCGGGGTCGCAGACCAAAAGCTCGACTTAGGGATCCCTGGAATTGGATAGAAATAGAGGTTGGGACTGAAGAAGTTTTTCAGAGATTTGAATGTATCTGGAATGTTTAAACGTTGAAAGAGAAATGTTGTATCTAGCCCTAAGGGAAACATCAGTTGAATCAACGTTGATTCAATCCTGTGTTTCCTTAGGGTAGGTTTCTAAGTTGGCAAATAAGTTGGGATAAATTTTAGGAGGTGTGGTTACCCTTAAACTAGACCTTCGCCGATCAGCCGTGTTGCTGTAATTCGAAGCTACATGCAAGGCCGAAAGAGAGCTCTGATGGTGCTGTAAATGTAGTCCTCGACTTCCTCGACCAAGACTTCCGGAGTTGACGGAACCCATTGGACGGCCTCCACTGTTCCTCGAGGTTACATCATGTTGACTTCTAGGCACATATACACAACTTGCTCATATGCACACAGTAAGGAAAAGTGTCCAGATTGTGATGTTATGCCATAAAAGCAACAACGAAGGTTGCATTGGTTAAATAAGTATAGTTCTAGCTTGTTAACCTACTCTGTTCCTGAGTACCTTAAAACATTGCATTTCTATTTGAAGATTAGTATCAGTGGAAAGTAGGTATATGTTCTGTTATAGATAGACACCAAGAAAAATGATGTGTATTTATGAAAAATTAAACTGGTGGTAAACACAATTCAAGGCACAATTTGATGATGATAAAATGCAAAACTTAATTTTAATTGATGCAATCTAACTGGTATATATACAAGATTTATTTCAGTGTTTTTCCTGTGATTGGACCATGCTTAGTTCTGGTGTACCATAGTTCAATGGATCCTTTTCACACCCTAATAAGACTTCATTTGGGTGACATTACATTATCCTTTCCTCACTTTTCTTTTCTACTTCAATATCCCAGGCCCTTTTTTCTGCTTCAGTTCTTCCAGTGGAAGCGACTTAACTTCCAGCTTTTCTTTCTGACTATTTTTCACCAAGAATCCTTTTTCCATTTGTTTTACTAGAATTATGCTATTCCAATTTCTCCACCATCTTGAATTCTCTTGACTTCATCTTCTACCCAATTTATACACCAGATAAGAAGTACAGTTTGCCAAAACAAGCAATCGTCCACCTACCGATACTTCACACCAAAATAGTCTTAGTAACTAGGATCTAATGGAAAGAACCAAGAAAACTGTCTTGACAAAATGCCTTTATTTTCAGTTCATCGAAGTATAATCCGGTGGGTCGATATCCAGTACACATATATAAACATCCATTTAGTAAACAAACAAAATCACGTTATGCCTCTTCGAGTCGAAAAGCGCGTAATATAATGTAAAAATAATGCGACAATTCGTACGCAATGCACGAAAAAGTGGTGCTGCAAAAGTGCCACGCGATCAAAATGGCATTGTCAGTCTGCCTGGAAGCCAATCTCAAAATCGCTATATTCATTAAAAAGGGCGATCTAGCGTTCGCCTGGAAATGCGTCTAAAGTCTGTACCGAAAAAATCTCTTATCTAAAATCTCATCGAAAATCTTACATAAGATTCGCAAAACATCTTACATAAGGCTGACATAATCTTGCAGACTATTTGATGGGGCTTCGCCAGGTGGAAACCCAAAATCTGGTGCAAGATTCCATGCAGCATTTCCCTGATTGCCATTGGTTTGTGCAAACGGTTTACATAAAGTTTACGTAACTCTATCTCTGCCGTTTTTACGTAAATTGTTTATATGGAGAAAATAAGCATTTTCAAACTGTTATTCAGCTTCGTCGGTGTAAATACTTCAACAATTCATTCAAGAATATACTTGTCAAACTTTAATTCCTTAAATGAATTCGAGTCGACACTTTATTGACAGACTCGTATCAAAATTTAGGAGAACCTTTCAGTATTTAATACCCACGAAAACTAACTGCAGAAAAGGTATTTCTCTGTAATCATTATCTTACTTTTTGGTATCTCTGTATATCAGTGTACTCTAAATCAATATACGATGTTCTAATTGACTATTTTAAAAATAAATTCATCTTACAACTAAACAGTTTGTGATTCGTAAACTCGTTACGCAGGTACATATGATTTGTGTAAACTCTATCTATATCACATAGCTCTGTTACCTTCAAGTAAACATCATGTAAATCGTTTGCATCTCATTTACGTAAATTGTATATCAATCCGGCTATCAGGTTCGATATAAGATTGTCTCGCATAGGGATGGGAATTATTCGAATAAAACGTATGTGAGTAACGAAAAATTACGAATGACAAATTATTTCAGCTTCAAACCTGAAAATGTAAGATGAATCGCAATATATTTTTATTCTAAGATAGTTTGAATGAAGAATGAAAATTCATTTATCTTTCAAACTTGAAATGTATGATAAATGACTATTTGTGGCTATTTATCTCATCGATTTAAGACTATCCATTTCAAGTTTGAACGATAAATGCACTTTCATTCATCATTCAAATTAACTTGGAATAAAAACATCTTTTTTTATTCATAATTCATTTTAACTTTGAGTCATGAATAATTTGTTATTCATTATTAAAAAATAATGGAATAAGAGTTGTCCATCTCTGGTATCGCAAGGAATACCCTGATTAAAATGAGTTCAGAAGAATAGATGCAATTCTCAGTTAAAAATCTGGACAGTTGGAATAGACAATGTGAAATGTAATTCTGCTCAGATGACTTCTATTCCAAGACAGAAGTTGATAAAATTTATGGAATCCAATTACAGTGTTTTCTACTCTATACAATTCTGGAAATAGAAATGTAAAGCTACGAACTGATTGCAAATATGGAATTCACTAGTTTCTATCTACTAGTTTCTATGCTATTCAGTTTAAAAAATGGAATGGAAACTTTATATCAGAGTTTAAGTTTTCAGACCTTCCACTGGATACAATTTTTTGTAACTTTCTCTTTTTTCATGTACAGTAACATATGAAACTGGTTTCCATAAAAATAAATTTTGAACTTGGAACACCCTTATGGAAAACAAACCTTGACATCTTTAACAGCTAATAAACGTTCTCTGAACCTTTAAAACGATAAAAAAAGGTTTTGTTACATTGGGGTAAAATTAGTTTGAACAGAATTCCCTTTTCGAATTCCCTATTCCCGATCCTCCCCTTGACAATAAAATCTGACTTGGAACCATAAATGGAATATCACTCTGGAAACCATTTTGGAACCAACATTAGTTCATACATCTATCTGTTCCCTGATATGTTCCCACATTGGAATTCCCAGATAGATTTCATGAGTGGATTTCCAAATATGAAACTTGGATGGATACTTGAATCAAGCCTGGTTCCCCAATAGTTTCTACAGTCAAATTCCATTTATGCTTCCAATCCAGTATTTTTGCCAGGAAAATTTCTTAACCACGAACTGCAATCCCATTCTTTCAAATTCCCTTTACTGAAAACTGTACAGGGTTGCTTTTTGGACTAAACAGATAGCGTGGCATTTGAGTGATCACGTGGAAGTGATTACTCGGTGCAACTATTATGCGGACGGCTGGGAACGCTGCACGAGCACTGGAGAGCGTCTTCGAGCACTACTGCTGAGCGTCGGGGTACCCCGCCGGTGTCCGGAGGAGAGTCGCAGTATACCGGAAGCCTCGATCTCCCAGCCGAGGACCACGAAGAGGCCGTGGACTGCCTCAACGAGGAGTCGGGGAGGCTCCTGCCATCGTCCGTCGTTAAGTCACTCGACTATGAACATTACGATGCCATCGTTAAGTCAACATTGTCGTGTTCGGGAGCCGGCGATTTCGAGGGACATTGCGCAGAATTGCAACAACTTAACAAGCTCACGAAATGGCAATAGCTAAAGTTACGTCGCTCTTGCTAAGCGAGGAAATTGGTTGTGTCCACTTTCGTCTGTTTTGTTTTGCTCGGACGTCTGGGTTTTTGCAACTACGGTGGGTGAGGTGCGAACGGTTAAAGTGCACGGAACTGAAAAATGAGCCACATGAATGGGTGAGTGAATCCGGGGGAAATGATACGACGGGGTCACTGGCTCCCAGGGTTTTGCGAGACTGAAGTCAATCTCGGGTTCCGCAGCCGTTTTGTGATTAATGTTGGATGTTGATTGTTTTATAAGTCATGTGGTCGAGGGGAAGATTATTGTGATTTGTATTAATTTCGAACTCATGGAGTTGAGTCGTTGTTGGCTTCGAAACGGTGGAATCGAGATCACTGGATCACGTTTTCGTTACCGATAGACTGCTAGGGAGGTTCAGTACCTGGTAGAAAGCACGAGGGCTTCCAGTTCCGCCGCCAGGTGTCTTCTGATCATGTGTTTCGAGGGAGGAATCCCGAGGCAGTTGGCCATGGTGTCTCCGGTGAAGGAAGGTTCCAGGACAACCAACGCGCCGTGCACTCCGGAGTCTGGAAAGATAGATAGTGTAGACTAAGCAAATGGCGATACGAGCGACATCTAGATTGGTTAAATAGCAGTAAAGTTTGTACAGTATGTCCAAAATAAATGAGAGTTACCAGATTTTGACGAAAAATCGCCCGAAGAGAGAAACAAACTAATGTAAATAAACATATAGGAGTTTATTCCACTCTTTCCTTCACGGTACCTTTTAGGTTTTCAGCGTACTCTCCGAGGTCAATACTTCTAGCCCATTTGATGAATCTTTGATTTGTCCAAACTATGGGGTCAGCATCGATCTGCTCACAGTGGTGTCTGCTGATAGCCAACGCCTGGAAAAGAGCGAATTCGTGTAATCCGACGTCAACCATTCAATCTTCCCATTTTACATAAGACACTGAATATGCACCTGCCGATCGTAGCTAAGCATACGAAGAAGCTGGATGCCATGGACGATACTGGCCTGGTGGAATTTCCTCGTGACGCCCAGCAGTTTTTCCAGTTCCTTCTTGGTCAAATGGTCCAGCATCCTTGCATCAACCATGCTGGTCGCAAAATTCTCGGAGTACTGCGCGAGACCTAAATCTGGAAGCCATTCTGAGCTCACCCACGTGTGACCCAGTTGCGCCATGCAGGGAAAGCGTATCAGGTTCGGGTGTCGGTGCTCCTCGATCGCCAGTCGTAATTTTTTACGATGAAGCGGGTGACTCACTCCCAGACCAGCTTCCAGCTCGGCATCACTTAACTCTAAAAGTACCTGTAAAAAGAATCAGGGGGGATTAATTAGAGATACAATAGGAAATTAGGAATATCTTTTTTTATTTGTTTGTATGTAACTGGACAATTGCAAGGCAACTGCCCAATTACATAAAATTTCAATGAGATCTATTCTGAGAAGTTTTTATAATCGTTTAACAGCTTGGTTTTCGAAGTATTTACAGAGATAGAGATGACTCTAAATCAATTCTCAATCTATTAGCTAATTTGTAAATACACCAAACTGGAACAAAAGTATATTAGTTATAATCCCAACTAAATTTGGAAGCTTCTTGAATTTTTCGATTATGTTTTATATAATGGAATAATTTTCCATCCATCATTTTTATTACATTGTGTAATTTTACAAATTTTGTATAAGTTTACAAAACATATTGTGTAATTTCATCCTTTCTGTGTACATTCGCACATATTGTGTAGTTCCACATTCTTCTTTTACAGTGTACGCCGAACCAACAGTCTGAATAAATGAAGAGCAGTAAACTCGACAAGTTACCTTGCCCGACTTAATGTTCTCAGCACAACGTGGGCCGTACTGCGGCATTCCCAGAGCAACTTCTAACCAGGCCAATACGGTAGGCGCCCTCCATCTTTCCATAGGTACGGAAGCAGCTTCTCGCAAAAGTCGAAGTTTCTCGGCGTAGCCCTCCTCCGTCAAAGGCGACCAAGATCGATAGGGATCGACACTCTCCGAAACTTCATTCCCAGAATTACTGTTACCGGAAGGCAGTATCGTTTTCCGATGCCGCGACCGCGTGAATACCCTACGAAGAAGTTGGCATAACATTATCACTTTATCTCTCAACACCAACGAAAAACGCCCTAAAAATCGCAGGTCCCCGAATCTACCAGCGATTCTCTCATCACTCAATCACGTGACTCCTATTCTTTTCCATTAGAGAGCTAGAAAATCTGAACCACAGACTTTGGGTTAATTAATGAATCTCCACTACCGACTGTAATTCAAAATAATTGTCTGCCGAGATCTCTCAATTAATCATAATTCGTTCCCGTTGTTTGGCTTTGTTCATGAGTGGATGTGCATCTGAAGATATACGTTACCTGGATATGGATCCCCAAGGACCACCCCGACTCGTTGACGAATGCACGTGTGGGGACGTCAAGGCAGCATGCACTGGCTTGTTTCTTTTTGGTTCAGATTCCATTGGGCTGGACAGTTGCTCCACCGAACGCGATAGGGATGAGTTCTCTATTGATTTGGAGAGAGCATTTAAAGGTGATAATGTCGGACTGCAATCTTTTGGTGTCGTTGCTGTTTCAAGGAATCATAGAAAAATGCCAGTTAAAGCAAATTTTCGCAAACTTATCACTGTACTTATTAGATATTAGACCAGGGTATTGGTACCAGTGTGTCGTGTCGATAGGATTGGATTAGAAAAGAAGAAAGAGTCATACATCAGTGTAAGTTTCTGAAAGGAGAATATAGAAGAACATTCACGAATGAGAACTTTGGAATCTGTGTGCGAAAATGTATCGTTACTGGTTTCGGCTGTTTTGAATGTCTTGTTTTCTATTAATTGTCTGTTTTACGAATGATGGATTATAATAGGTTTTGATGCCGCGATGCAGTGGTGCTTTTTAATGGAGATCAGAAAATCAATAGATGCATATATTGCATCCTTAATCATAGGTGGATTGGAAAAGTGATTGATGAGTTGAGACAAGTGTCGACAAAGACTTCCATCAATAGACAACGGGTAATGTGCTAAACTTCAGTGTCACTGTTTTAGCATCACGTTTATATTAGAGAAGTCATTTGGGGTTCTTGTCATGATTAAAATCCTTGTTTAAATCAAAGAAAAAAAATCATGATGAAAGTCAAGATGAATAATTATTTAGTAAAATATAGTTAGTTAAGCTTTTTCTTGCATTTGTTTAGTAAAATGATTAAATCATAAAATTATAGTTTAACTGGTTTCAATAAAGAAATCTGAGATACATCGTATCTTTTTGAAGAAACTTAATACAAATTACATAATCTGATGACATAAATGACATCGAATAAAAACGTAAACTATCATAACGAAAGAGAAATAGTTATTTTATGTTTTCATTTTTGTTTCCTGAAAGTTCGCCTACAATCCATTTCCAAATTCTCAAATAACAATTACCATCCGTCGCGGAATCCGACAAATTTCCACCGATGCTAGTGGCGCCCCCACTTTCCCGGTCACTCGAACCGCGAACCCCGCTATCCGCGCTGCAGCTTCCACGGTCCCCAGCCTGAGTTCCTGGCGTCGCCCCGGGGCAACCCTTGCTGCCTCCAGGCACGCACAGCTCCGTCGAGCCCATCTGGGCGTGATGGTTGCCAAGGTTCGAGTTCATTTCCTCGCTGCAGCTGCCTCCGCCAGGTATCGCAGCGCCACTGAGACTTCTTCGCGGAAATGATATCACAGATTCCTGATCGCTCAAGCTCATGTTCCCATTGCGTTCCGCCAATTCCCTTTGCAGCTGTAGGTAGGTAAACACGAAATACTTAGTTACTTCCAAAATCAATTTTTGCCAATCAGGAAAACATTGGCGTTTCGATTAGGGTGTTGTCTGTGTAAGCAAGTGAATGTGTGGAGAAACTGAAAATAAAAAGATGTGAGTGACAGTGTGTCAATGTCTTTGGAAACAAAAAGAGTGGAAGAGTTCGAAGTTACAATTTTGAAAGCTTTTCCAACTTCCTCCGAGTTTCTGTCTAACTTTCTCAGATGTTTCTAGAAGGATGAGTTTGTTGGATTATTCGGTTCAGAGGTGTAAGTCGATGTTGAAAGGATGTTACAGTTAACGCCACGTTTTCATCTGATATCCTATGAGCGAAGAAAGGTATTGATAAGGAACATAACGTTAGCATTATTTAATATGTTGTAGGAATATTTTCAGGATCTTGTTGGAATATTGCAGGTCTGTTTTAGGAATATCAGGTGAAATTCTCTGTTGATAGGGTGTCGTTTGAAATTGATTGAAAACTGACTTCTTTTATCGTGCAATGTGCGTAAGACAAAGCGGCCTCTTTGTCAGCTAAACTAGCTGCCAGATTGAGGCTTCGGTCAGCTTCGTCCCGAGCTGCTCTCAATAAGCTCCAACGTTCGCGTTCCCTTTCCCGTTCTCGCTGCTCCAACGGGATTCCGCCACTCTGCTGCTGCAGGCGACCTAAAGTTGCCTCATTTTCTCGCATCCGCTGCAACAAAAAACATCAAACTATCAACAACTGTTTCACTTTCAGCAACTTGTATGCAAGTGACACATTTTATATAGTCAGGAATTATGCTGCTACTTATTATTTCCACCGTTTTGTACAAAAAAGTCTATCTCACTTCTTTCTTCTAATATCGTAGAATTTACATGATTTAAACCTATTTAATTTAACTAAAAATATTTTAATTACAAAATAATGATAAATTATTGTCAAATGATTTATTTAATGATTTATTTTACTTAAATAAAAAATCCATTTTTGATTTTTTTCGTAGTAGTTTCTCTTAAATTAAATTATTATCTAATCCAAGTAACTTTTCAAGAACCTTTTCATAATTTCGTATGAAGTCGCGGAGTTCTCGTTCCTTGTCGTCGAGAGTGCCGTAAAGTGCCTTCATTTGATTGAGAAGGTCAAACTTTTCGGCTTTCAGCCTTTTTCTGTCAGCCTTAAGAGCCTGCATGGCTTCCCTTGCATGCTGCAGTTCCATCTCGAGGGCGACGAAGCGTGTCTCCTCCTCCAGAGCAGCGTCGTCGCCCCCGATTTCACCCTTGGAAGCTCCGCTTAATAACAGTCTCCTTAATCGTGCTACCTCTGCTACCAGTCTCTCGTTCTCCAGTCGAAGACGTCGTACTCCACTACCCTCGATGTTACCGGACCTGCCGTGTATCGTTGCAAGTCGGGAAGCTACGGCTGGGTCACCAACTGATTTCAGATTCAGGAAAGATAATTCAAAATGTAGAGTCAGTTATTGAAACTTGTAATGTGACTACTCAAAAAAGAGTGTATGGAATAATGTGTAGTGTTATTCCATAAGATATAGTATATCTTATGGGATTTCATATTATTCTATATATGAATGTAGAATACATGGAATACCACATCCAAATGAATATATGGAACTCCATATGAAATCTTATGGAATTCTACATCTATATGAAATACATGGAATTTGGACCAATGGTAGATTTCATGCATAGGTTAATTGGGAAATATCAGTAACTATGTTTTCAACTCAATTTCACAGAATTTGACTGCTTTTAAACTGAAGTTAGTTTATTAGTTTACTAACAGTTTGTTCTGCAACAGAAATGAACTTCAATGTAATTACCTAGAGAGTTTACTGGAGAAATGGATCTACTATCCGGGGCAGGACCCGGAGGCTCATCGTCGTCGTCCGGACTGACATCCTCCAAATCGTCGCCCCTCTCATCGTTATTGGAATCCTTGCTGGATTTTGCCAATCCTCGATTGGTAGTAATGCGCAGTCTGTTTACACTCGCACGCTCATTCCTGCCTTCATTCAAAAACTTCTTACTACCCCTATCCGGACTGCCGTTTCCGGACCGAATGTCCGTATTGCCAGTGGAACTTTGTTCTTTGACTCGCGTCTTCTCTATGATTGGTTTACCATTTTTCTCGGTGGGACTCTGTCTTGGAGAAACGCTCCCTTTTTCTGTTATAACAAATGAGAAATAATTAGTAAACAAGATATTTACACATTCTCTTATTTGGATAACAAATAGACGCGTTGAAAAATAAACTTTACGGAATTAGTTATAATTTTATGACAGGTTAACTTTGAATCAGTATTTTGTTATTATTTGAGGATTATGTAAATACCCCTTGTTCAAATTATTGTATTTAGTTAGTAACCTCTTTCCCAGGTGCATTGCATTTTTTTGTAAAAGTTATTATATATGTAATTAATGTTGATAATTTGTTTGAAATATATATAATTCAAGTTGATAATTTGATTGTAGGACAACATTTATTTTATCTGTGAATCAATTTTATGAAATGTAATGACAATTCAATTATTCAATAATTACTATTGTTTTTATTTACTCAAATCAAATCAATGTTATTAGAGTAATGTAGAATAATTATCTGGTTTAATACAAAGTGATGTAAATTTCATTATAATTTTATAATGAATTACATAGATACTGCATTTTTGATCAACTATTGATTCGATGTTAAATTCTGTATTGAACATTAGAGATTCCATCTTGTTTTAAATTGTATTAACATTATGTCTACAGTCATTTACCATTAGTCAATCATTATTTACTTATGTACGCTTTTGTTGTGAAAGACATTTCTTAAGTAGCAAAAAGGACAATTTTAAATATTAAATCAAAATCTTGTTACATTAACATTGATTCAACATCACTCTTCAATGCACCACCATCTTCTTTTAAAATATCAAGGGGGAATGTCCGATATCTGGACTGACCTACTTCTGAACAAAACGAATAAGTGCCAATCATAAATCAGAAAATCAAAGTTAAATGGGTTTTTTTCAGAAATTGTTATACGCAAATTAACACATGCGACTCGAAAGCGCAGAAACAGATTTGACGGAAGTTTGAGTTTAGTCATTTATTTATACCAAGATTATATAACTAATTTACTAATTGGTTACATAATCTATTACGTCTATTAGTTAGATAATTAAATTTACTAATTAGCCATCTCAAAGTTCATAAATGATATGAATCGGATTTTGCAATGTTTCTACGATAAAAATAAATGTATGTTCATCTGAATAATCTCTTTACAAAAAGTGACACACGGTTCAATATATGACAAATTATTGCATTATTTGTATACTTTTCTCTAGTTATTGTTATAACTTGTTGAATTATGCCTTGAGATACCATATTTTTTACAATACTGAAACAAAATATAGTTATTACTATATATATAGTCAATGTTCCAGTTGCAAATTCCCTTTTTTTATAAAAAAAACTGCAGCAAAACTTTTAATTTTCATCAAATTTCATTTTTTAAAGTCATCATCACTTCAAATTAATTAAATTCCACATTCTAAAAACATTCAACAATAATTGTTCGTAATATATTACAGTTTCTCCTAATTATAAAACTTATAATTTTGAAAGCAATGCATTTTATAATTAATAAAATCTAATTAAAACTAGAAACTGAGTTTACAGTTATTATTTACAGTGCAAGGTATCAGGAAAGTGAACCAATATTTCCCAGTAAAACTTTTAACTGCAATTATTGTGGATAGAAATGAAAAGAATTTGATTTTTAGCAAAATTCAGCATTCATTCCAATTCAGGAATTCAAAGTAAACTTTTTGGAAAAAGCAGTCTAACTGGAATTGAAAAAAACAGAATTTCATTTTTTTAGTTTTAATCCAGATTAGAACTGAACACATTCGAATTCTTTTTAAAGAATTCATTTTTAGACGTGAGAAATGATAAATCACCATAATAGAATGGAATAAAATGGAATTGAAATTCAAATATGAATTCGGCATCTTTCCACTGAGGCTTTCATTATTTAATAATCAATTACCTTCCATTCGTTTCTATCTAATATGTTTAGGGTAATTTATCGTATATTATTATACATTACTATCAAATATTATTATTATCTTAAATGTCACGAAGAAAAGAACACCTCAATTTGCGATATTACCTAAAGGATTGCTTCTCCTGTCGAAACCAGACTCGTCTTTCTTGTCGACCGGACTCCTCCTTTTGTCAATAGGGCTGACCAATTGATTACTAGCCAAACTCCTGTTATCCACCGGACTGCTGTCTGAACTAGATTTCTTGACGTCATCCTGCAGCGGTTTACCGGCGTAGTCCGTCGAGGGATTGGCGTTACTGCTGCTGCTGGTGCTGCTCGTACTGCTGCTGCCGTTGCTGCTACTGTTGCTGCTGCTGAATACAAGAGCACTACGCACGTCACGCAACTCATCCTGAAGTGACGCGCAGTCATCTCGAGTCCTCTCTTTCTCCCTATTCAGCTGATCTCCTGTTGCTGCACTCTCCTCCACCATCATGTGTCGATGTGCCTTTAACGAAAATGAAATAGGTTTGATGAGAAACGAGTGTTGTACGTTGCCGAGATTTCTGTGAATCGAGTCGATGAATTAAACGGATAAAATGTGAAATCACAATGAATATCAGTATTTCTGATGTATATTGGATGAAGGTATTTTTAGGAGATGTTCAAGGTGAGAAAGTGACAGAGGTTCCTACAAATTCGGATTAATAAGACGGTTGGCTTACTTTTTAGCAGATAAGTGAGCTCAAATTCTAGAGCAGATAACTGCAAAATTAATTTTCTTGAAAATTGTTTAGTCAAAGTAAAACAAACTTTGGAGATTGATTTCCTAAAATGTGAATTTTAACTTCTTGACATTTCTAGGATATTATGTAAGATTTAAGGCTCAGTAACCTTAATTTAAGACACATACTGTTTGAAATTTAAAATTACATTACATTTAAAACTTATCCGTTCAAGAAATACCCAGATTGTGTTATTCTTAAAGCCTTTTCAATTGTAAATATAAAACAAAATCAAGGGTTTATCCCGTTAATGTTTAATAAGTAAATAAAAATCATTTCATAATCCACCTCTTCATAAAAAAATGTAGAAACATTCTAACTGACAGTAATAAATGTAGTAACTGCTATAGGCAGTTTGCTACAGGTAATTTACAACATTAGGAAAGAATAGGAAATATTTCATGAATTGGTGCCCCAATAAAATATTTGGATGACAATTTAAGAATTGAAAGGTAATTTCTTATTGGTAATAATGATTAGTATTTCTCAATAGAAAAATATTAGAAATTGTTGGGTAATGCTTAATA
>JABFPB010002336.1:0-20506 GCA_022817645.1 Ceratoteleas bidentatus
TTCCATCCTATTATAGCATCGAATTCTTGCAAAAATAGGTATGACATTTGCCAGACTTTTATAGGTTACATCGTGTACCTATAGAAGCATGGAGCGCTATCTATGACAGCATGTTGCTCTTACTTCTTTAGCACGACTATAGTCTATGCTTTTAAAGGCTGAATTTATGCAACTATGGCAGGGAAAGTAGCTTACTTTAATAGAGTGACACCCGCCATACTATAAGAGGTTCAGAATTTTCTGAGTGTATCTTTACAAAAAAAGTCAAAAAATGTCCGAAACGACTTTTACATGAAAATGCCACTATGTTTGGGGATACAGGAAGTATTTTGAGCAAAATTTAAGGCCAATTAGCGAAAAAAAGCTAGGGTCGATTTTTTACCACTTTTTGAAAGGTCGACCGAACCATAAAAAATCGATTCTTTCTTTCGATTTTCTTTATCACGTGCACAGAAGGTATCCATTTTTCGCTCTATACCTCGGGCGAAAAGTTATATTTCCTCCCTTGGGAAGAAATTAAGCTTTCTGTCCTGTTCCGCCATCGGAAATTGAGTTTAATTTGAACGTTATTTTGAGATGGCTGGTAAAATTAATTAAAATAAACCCGGTCCAACTCAAAAACAAACAGGATTGGCAAAGGGATCGAACAGGAAACCAAACAGGTTTCATGCAACAAATAATAACAAGTAATGAATAAAAACGAAGACTCAACAGGGATTGATATATCTTTTATGTTATTAATAATTCAGTTCAGTACTATACCAATTATACAAAGTTGTAATCTTTACTACTTCGCTGCACAACAAAAACAAGTGCATTTTTCTAAGATACTTTGCCAGGAAAAAACACTAAAAACGAAAAAGGTTTTCACACCAAAGTGCCTAAATAAACATCTTCAAATAAGACACTTTTTTCCCCGTGTGAATGAAGACATTATCTTGCAAATTACGTATAATTAAAAGAATTAAGTTATATAATTAGAAACAGAAGAGACGTTTTTTGAATTTATGTTTACGATATTATCTATTATTATCAACTGTAAAAACATTTTTAATTAAATTTTGGAGAAACCAATAATTTTGGGACTTTCTGCTCTTAATTAAATTGTAAATCAAAATGTTTTTACAGTTTCGAATTCTCTGTCAATAAATCTAATAACAAAACTTATTATTATATTGCACAAGTTATCACTAATTAGTTTCGTACGTGCACGCGATGGTGAAGGTGTACGATGTGAACGTAGTAGGATTTACGGTAATCAGTTAATAATACAAATCGTGGAACTCATACTGATTATGCGATTGATAAATTTTAAACGGAAGGGATATTACTTGGTGTTCTCGACAATTAGAATATTATTCATAATAATGGCAAAATAGTGATATTGTTAAAGTGCTTAATCGACTATACGGGGTATTTCCGAAATTGATTCAGTAGTGAACTCAAATACCAAAACCAAGTTTTTGTCACCAATTGGCCTCAAAATAGATGTAAAATAACCTCAGTAGTTAAATCAAGACGTGGTAGAGTTAATGAATTAGTAGATTTGAAACCCAGTCGACTTATTTTGACTTTTTTCGAAACACTAGGCTTCCTTCAAAAATTGATAGAAATGTCTGCCCCCTCGAATTGTGTTTAAAATAATCCACGTGACTGAAAACATAGAAGAGTTGACGAGTAAGTTGATTTGAAAACATTTTTTTCGATTTTTTTCGAGACCGAGAACCCGCTTCAAAATTTAGTTGAAAATTTGAAAAAAAATTCTCTCTTAAAACTAAAAAAAATACACTGTTAAAAATTAGATGTTAAAAGGTGTCGAAGTGTGAATTTTTCTCTGGAAATTAGTGTCCAGAATATTTCACACCAAAGATATTCTACACTGAAGGACGTGTGAAATCCCTTCATTATTCTAATAATTGAAGTATCTTCGTTCTTAATTTTCATTTGTCATAAATAATTACACTTGATGAGAAAAACGTATGCCGATTTTTCTATGGAAATAAAGATTTATTATTTTGAGTAAAAACAATTCTAGCCTCTAAATATTCACTCCAAAAACGAGTTGATTTTACAAGACTGACACCAAAAAATATTACATTTCATCCCTAACTGCTTCACTCCTGAGATTTTTAACAGTGTAGTACGATGATAAATAAATCGACACGGAAAGAAATTTTTTTTCATCTTTTTTCACAGACGGAAACCACCTTTAAAAATCTGTTTAGAAAAATGACTAAACTGTTCGTCGCCAGCTGGCCTCAGATTGGGATCATATGATTGTTATTAATCAGAAACATTGTAAAAACACGAGAAAACAAAGTGTCTAAAAAACACCTGTTTATTAGTGAATACCATAAATATCGAACTGCAGGTGAAAAACATTTCCTCGTCAATTATTATATTCAAAATCCAAAATGACTGCCAACGTTAACATACTGTACCATTTTTATCCCATTTTACCGGAATCGTCCCCATATTACCGTCAATTTCACTGCGAATCGCGAACTTTAATAAAACACCTCTCAACCGGCTCCCATTTTCGCCCCTCAACGCGATTAAACCTCCGTCCCTTGCTGCACAATAAAAAAACTATCAACGGGCGCTTACGATTGACATGCCGCCGATCAATTATTGCCCACGCTTCATTGATCCCGATTTATTACCGTCCACTTGTTTCAATTATCGCTGTTTGTGTGGCCCTGGCGCCGGCCGTATGCACGCATTACACCGCCGGCAACGCCGCCAGGATTACCCAAGCGGCGGATTTTATTTAAAAACAACGCAGTCCGCTCCGGGTTCCGTTCGCTAGGAAACGATTCCGCCGCGACTCGTTTCGTATCACTTATTCGCCGAGTTATTCAATTATCGACGCCCCCGGCCGCCGAGATCCCTAATAAGTCGCTCTCGAACCGCCCGAGATTGTCCACGTGCGCAAACGTCTTTATCGTTTAATTTTCAGTATTGTGAATCGGGGCAAGCTGCTTCACTCGGCGGTGAATTCCCTGCACAACTTCGATCGGTCTCTTGATAAATTCTTGGCCTGGCTCAGCGAAGTTGAATCATCCATGGAGGGACTCGAGGCGGAAGCTGATCGAATAGGCGGACGCCGGGATCAAGGAGCGCTCCGACGGCCGCAACAGCAACTCAAGGCAAGTCAAAGTTTAGCTTTATGAGAGCGCTTTTTACGCCAGAGCGTTAATTAACAGCGCCATCTTGCGGCCAGTTACGCGAACGTTATGACACATGTGTCATGGCGCGGCTTACGGTTTATTCGTTCCGAACGACAGCTCGTTATGGTTTGTCGCGCGTTATTTTCAAATTAAATTACGCCAACTTTTTACTTTCACGACTGATGTTTTCGGAGAGCGGTCGAACAGCGTGTTTTCGCGCGGGTTCAAAACCTTTCTGTGGTTTTAACTTTTGAGCAAGCTCCATCTGTTGAAGTTTGTTAGGAAAAAGGCGAGTTTAACGGATTGCGAAACGTTTGTTCGCGCGGCGGTCGATAAAGCGCGTGATTATTGTTCGTTTTCTTTCGGGGAAGAAAGGCGAATTTGACACTCGTGCAAGTGAAATTTGGAAGGTAGGAAAATATTGGTGGTGAACGTTCGAACAGTTCCGTCGTCGAGTTTCGCGTTTAATTCTTCGTAAGTGGAACGAAGTAAGCAGGGCGCGAAAAGCGAAAAAGTTTTCTCGATTGCGTAATGTGATTTTGTCGATAAATATGCAATTTATTTGCGCGTGTATATCTGGCGTGGAATATGAGTTGGTGCATTTTTATTGCGGTTATTTCAATCGCCACAAATAAAAGTGGGTTCACTGTAAAAAATATTATCTTAATTAAGACGTTTTTTTCACCGGGTTTTTAAGAATCCATACTGATGAGATAGGGAGTAAGACGCATAGTGTCTTAAAATAAGAAATTATTAAGTGCCTTGATTAATAAGTCTAAACTTGCAGGATTCCAGCAGTATTGAATTTTGAATTGAAGGTGGTTTCGTATTCCGACACAAGTTGTAAGCAGATTGTTATAACTTTTTGAAATTGTAACCTACGTTTTTTTATTTAATGGCTAAAATTTTGCATTATGCATTTTTTAAATCAAATTACGTACTTTATGTTAGATTTTGTTTAAAAAAGTTTACGTTTGATATTTATATTGTTTCCGCAAGACTAAATTGGTTTGTTATATATATTGGTCGGTTCTCATCAAATTGGTCTGCTATTTTTTGGCCATTGTAAATCAATTTCTTGACTTGTTTGTTGAAGCAACGTCACTCTTCAAAAATGTCGACCTCAATATTTTTCTCTACAATCACTGTACTGTGATGTCACAAATTTGTTTTAACAATCAATATGTTTTCACGCTAAACAATCCATATCTCAACGAAAAGATCATTTTGACAAACTTTCCTTTTTTTGTAGTCAGTTCGACATTATTTGACAATTTCCGAATTCACACGTAAATCTCCCGGCATTACGGATTAACCACCTCAAATCGATACACTATTTTCAGGTTGCGAAAAAATATTTCCGTCAATTCCACGTGTATCGATTGGCCTTAATCAACTTTCATTAACTATCAATTTATAAAGCCCCGCGATTGTATTTCTTCGCTTGCATACCGAACAACAGTTTTCATCCACGTTCGTTTCCAATCAACAATCGTCCGATGCCCAATTCTTTCGGCGAACAATTTCCCGAAGCTGATGGATTAAACATCCACCGTCGGCTGATTCGCGGCTCGCTCGAAAAGTCCCTCGAAACATTGATCATCTTTGAAATGTCCCGAGACATCAACTTGAGCGCTTCTCGGTTCCGTTTTGCGTTAATTCAGGTGTCGCGCAGTCATTTGTGTTATCGCGTTCGTCGAAATTTGCGCCAGATAAAACGAAGTCGCAGATAATGGGACGTTCATCATGCTGGAATCGTTGTCACCGATTGCCCCGTGGGCTCGTAATTAAAGCCCGATCAATGGAGTTATGGCGCGAAAATTTGATTCCGCGGCGAGCGCTGGACTCAGTGGAAAAACAAATTAAGTGGCAGCATTGTGCGCGACAGCCGAGTTACTGGGCCGCGAGCGCAAAATTGCGTGCATTATCCGCGTTTTTGCGCGCGACTGCAGCCATCGACCTTATTCCGCAATAGCGCCATTCGTCGCGTTGCATTATGACTTTGAATGGAGAGAATCGCGGTGGAGTAACAGACTTACAAATGTGTCGCCGCGGCGAGCGTTATTTACATGTGGCGTCGAGCGACGGATTCTGATAGTAAAAAAGGTTTTGTGCCATTCGACGTGTTGGAAAAATAGTCGGAACATTTTTGGGTTTAGATGTAGTATTCAGAAACAGGTTTTGTAGGTGATAAAAATGTCTAAAATGTTCCATTTTTGTTGTGGCGGAATTGGAAAAATGTTTTTCCAATATCAAAAATGGGATACATCTATTTTCATGAAATTTTGACTTATAGCAAACTTGTTTCAGTTTGGATAAATATGAAATAATATAGTGAAAACTTACAGATTTTCATGTAATGGAAATATTTTGCACTCGATGTATTTGTTGAGCATCATATTTAAACAATTATTAATTACTTCTGTATAATCAGAAATATTCATATAAGCAATATATGAAAAAACACTTTGATACATGTATTGAAATACCTAATTGGCACAATTGAAATAAATACTAAACAAATATGCCTTAGGCATTAATATGCAATTACAAATGAAGAAAAATATATCCCACCTTATCGTTTCCCAGTATTGGTTATACTACTATTAATAAATAATCTAACACCGTAAAACTCCATGATCTTTTTATAACAGGGACACGGAATAAAAACATAAATGTTTATTTAATCGAAAATATCTTATATTTGAATTAATTATATTTTAATTTTCAAATGAGGTAATATTAATGTATTTATGTTTATTATTATTTTATTTTTGTATATTTCATACCGATTACCCATGAAAAATATATTTATCAGACAAAAAGTTATGATAAAATTACCTAACCATGTAACATTATCTAAATAATTTCCCTCGCATCTTGCAACATACGGTTCTCATAATACAACCACCTCGAATCAATAATTCATATTCCGCGAAAACAATATTTTCCATAAACATTTTCTAAACGACTTCCTCCAATGGGATTAACCAACCGAAACCCGAATCCCGCGGCCTCGAAATTGTTTATTCAAACAGCCCGTAATCCGTGCAGTCAGAAACACGAGTTCCGTTCGCGGGGTACAATTTTACCCCCGACATCGGAAACACTTTAACAACCCGCGGATAACAAGCGCGCCGAAAGTATGCGTCTTCTGTCGGGTGAAAGGAGCCTATTGAACAACAAAGCTCATTAATAATGAGGGCTTTCAAGTTATCTCGTCGGTTTATTTGTCAAAGCTGCGCGTCGATGAAGTGATTTCTGAGGCATTACGGCATTCGCGCGCCGCCCGTTTTATACATTTCATTCGAATGCGCGAGCCGTCGGCGATCAAAACCGAGCGACGTTTCATCGGCGACTGCCCCCTCCCCGCACCCCGCGCCTACAAACGAAACTAATTACTCCGAGCCGCGTTACGCACGTAAGACGATTCACGCCCGCGCCTTTTGTCGGCGCGCCGTAATTATAATTGTTAATTAAGATCCGACTTAAGGAAGCCGGCGAAAAACGAACGAGCCCCCAGATTGAAATAACTCGCCGGGCGGAAAGTGGCGGAAACGGTCCTTTTCGGTCTCGATGTCTACGATATATCTTCAAACATTTTTTTTTTTTCATAAACTGTGGACTGAGAGGAGCACGGGGATTATCGGGGCCCGAAAAGTTTGCAAAAATGGGCCAGTCGAGTTGCTAGCCGAGCAGCCAGGCACTTTCCCTTTCTCGCTTCATCGCGCCGAACGGCGCCGCGATCGATAGCACACTCTCTGATAGTAGGTGTACGCCGACTGAGGCCGAGACCGCGCGACGCCACTGTCACGGCTTTGCCGGTGTGCGCGCTATTATACCGCCGGCTTTTTATTCCCGTGCGTTGCGTTCTCCGTCAATCATTAACTTACCGTCAATTTCGCCGGGGTATTTTTATCGCGTCGCTGTGGCGAGAATTTTGTTTGCAGTTTCGCGACCTCCGGTTGTCTGACGAAGCGTCGACGGAACTACTTAAAACTCGAAATTCGAGGCGGAGCATCCGCGAATCGAACGATCGCGATCGATCTCCGCCGCGTTATCCCAAATCTTAGTCTGCCAAGTGTCAAAAGCACGCTCTTCTCATCTGCCAGGCGATTTCCGCAATGCCGACTTAACACGCCATTGCTCGTGACTGTTGCTCGCGTGGAGTTAATCTCGAGTTCGTTTTAAAAGTGGGAAACGAGCGAGCGAGAGGCAAGCACCGCGCGGAAGCAGCGCCGAAATCTACGCGTCCCGGGCGCAACGCTATTTGCATTTTGCTGTACGAAACACTCGACGAAACACGGCGTCCCATTTTTGCCCTGATTCCTCCCATTTGACTTTATTGCGCTCGCGCGTTTTGTTCGTTTTTTTGCTTATCCAATTTTTTCCTCCTACCGCCTGACCGATAACCGATATTAATCACTCGATAACACGCCGCCTCCCACTCCCCGATCGATCGACTAATTCCGGCTAAGCAAGCAAACGAATCGCGTTTGTTTTAATTCGCGGCGCCCGATGCAATATTCCGCGCGGTATTAGCTAATTAATCGGACGCTGAGTCCGCGCCCGTTTTATAATTCATCCGACCGGGCGAACTGCGACGCGGAATTAATGATCCGGCCGGCTCGAAATGCAAAGTAAGCGGCGCCGCAATTTGTCTCGCGCAGCGTCAAAGGGATGGGAACGTCGCCGGGAGTTTGGAGCTTCTCCGGCGGATTAGCGAGCCATCTTGCAGTCAAAGCCGGCGTCCGCGCATTCGACCGGAAATGCGTTCCGATTGGGTCGAAACATTCGCGATTCGCATTTAAACGAATCGACGAGAAATTTGCGCAAAGAAATAGGGAGTTTGAAAAGAGTTGGCGCGAAAGGGGCATAAAACGGACGATGCAAAGTGCTTTGTTTGACGATTGGCCCGCAAAGTTTCGAGCACGTGCGCCGGGAGACTTTTTGCGATAGAGTTCTGGCGGTTTTTGTTCGCCGAGCGAGTGTTCGATTAGTGTCCTGGCAGCGTTTCGACGGGACGCCTCGTCGCGATCGAAATTTGCTGCGCATGCGTGTTTCGAGAGAGTAGGGGGCAGCACTGGATGGGAGAAAAGGTTGTTGGTAAAGAAGGTGGGCTTGAGAATGAACGTGGGTCGGTAAGATCACTTTGGGGTGGAGTCGGTAATGTCGGTAAAATGGTTTTGGGGTGCGAAGTGGTGACCGACGGGTGGTGATGTTTGAGTTATCAGTTTAGGGTAGGTTTTTGGGGTTACTGATGTTAAAATAGGGGATGATAAGTTTGTCGAATTGTGGTAAGTTATTAGACATAGGAAAAGAAGGGGGAGACAATAACTGGTGTTATTGATTTTATTATTAAACGATGAAGAGTAATCTGAGATTGGTGGATTGTTGAAGATTCGATTACGTTATTATTCAGAAGTGATATCGTAGTATTCGGGGAGAGACGATTGAATTTGTTTGAAAATATGGTTCCGGTGTAAAGTGGATTGTGGGTAATGTTGGTATATGAATTGAGTAACAAAATGCAACGAACGATTTAGCGAAATTAAATAAATATTGTAGTAATATTGTAAATAAAGTTGAGTTATTGTTTGCAGTACCCGTCATTCGATAAATGTGATATTCGAATTGAAGTGAATAAACGGTTTCACTGAGAGATTGCGGTGTATCATAATTCAGATCAAATACGAGCTTGATTAAGCTATTTTTACGTGATTGATCGACATTCCGCATCAACGTATCTTGGCATCGGAATGGTCTATTTATTACAATCCGCTGGAAAAACGGATATTCCGGCGATTCGCATACCCCTGCCGTACATTTAATTCAATGATTAATGGTTAATCCGTAATTATTGATATTTAACAGATTCCGCGCTAATTATATTTCGATTCACCGTGTCCCGGCGCTCCAACAGAACCGCAAAAATAATCCTTTTATCAATTACAACAATTTTGCGCACGCGAATAATTAATTACTGCACCACACTTGCGAGTCGTGTCAGGTAATTAGACATCAATATCTAAAACCACGGAATCCGACCGAGCGCTCGTTAATTCATCGCGCTGAATTATGAAGCGTATTGTAAGATTACACGCGGACTCGCACCACTGAAAAGACTTTGCCGCACAGGAAATTCAAAAAAGCGCGCGCCCCGACGTCAACCGGATTACGTTCGGGCACTTTTCGCCGATCCAAAATTTACTTGCTCGCGGCAATTAGCGGCATTAGTCAAATGCCCGAATCGCGCTTGACAAATGCACAAGAACGCCGGCGCCCTAATTACCTGTAACATAAATATGCGAAATAACTAAAACGCAGCGTTATAAATGCAGGCGCTGCTGATTTCGCGACGCGGTATATTTAATGTAACTTTATCTCAAATTCCATTAGCGCGGTGACTGAAATCCAAATTCGTATCCTTCATTAATAATCAAAAGAAACGGGACATAATACGGCAGCGGGCCGCGAATAACGTCCGTTTACGTTATCGAAATAACGGATCGTGGCGGCGACGGAAAAAGCCCCGGTCCCTCCTAACAAATGCGCTTAATTACATTGTCGATTATTGAACGCATTGACGTTGTTATTCTGGTAACGCGAGTCTCTTCATTTCGCGGCTGGAGAAAGGCTCGGCGGTGCCATTATTATACATCGAAATTGATTAATGCGATTGCAGCCGGTCGTTTTGAGGCCTCCCCGCTCCCCGGTTTCGCGTTCCCCCTGCGATAATCTGACGCGCGCTATTGACGGATACCGTTGTCGGACGCGGCGCAACTTCGCGACTATAAATATCAATGAACGAGCAAAACTTTGAAGCCGCAACTTCAGACGCCAGACGCCACGACCTCTCCGGATAGCGCTGCCGAGGATACTTTAGATTAAATATTATCCGCACTCGAAAGCTTCCGGCAAGGATTACTGGCATCTGCCCAGCGCCGGGACTACGACCCGGCTTGTGTTTATTTTACTCGCCCACTCGATAATATTTAATCCAGTTTGAGTGATTTAAACGTCAACTGCACGTGCATGCGTGCAATCTTAATAAGCCGAATTCGAACTCGGCTTTTTGCGCATTTTGCAATTGGATGATAGAATCGAGGAAGGCTGAGGATTGGATCTTTGGTATTGGAGTTTTTTAGAGTAATGTTGGAGTTGGAGATGTACTTTGTAATTTGTTGAAGGTAGATAGTGAAGAGATGGTATTTGTTTCGGAGATTGCAGTTAAACATTCAGTTAATGAAATATTGATATTTAGTTTGGAAGTGAAATGGTGAAGGGTTATTTCATTACAAATTGATGCGGATAGTGAACAGTTTTTTTAACGGAGTCCAGAGATTTGTGCTATTTAACGACGTTAAGGGTATTGACCAATTTGAATCTAGGGAGAAATCGAGCTATATCTGATTTGTATGATTTAGAACTGGAGGGAGGCCAATAGATTTAATAATTTTAATAGAATTATTATTCTGCAGAATTACTATTCTGCATTATTTCTACTTTGATGATGTCAAGGTATGCAGTGCATAGTTTCACTCGGAATTAACAAAGATTAATGAAGAAAACAGGCAATTTACATTGTGCAACCTAATTATGCAGTACTTTGTCAAGCAGCATCCTCAGGCAAAGTTTCTCAATTTTTTGCCGAAAAACCGACTGATGCAGCAAATTGTTGAAGACGAAAGAGAAAACCTAGAAACTTTCTGTTTCCCGTGAACAGTTTATCCTATCTTCATGAATGAAATCGTACTTTAGTCCCAGCTTCTGTAAATTATGTCAGCGTAGTTACATCGCTATTGTTCTTCCTTATATGTACATCACCACTTCCATTTTTACAATTTAACAGTTTTTATACTATTTCAGCAGGTCTTTAAATTCAAAGTGAATATACCGTAATGGAACAATTGTACAGTGATATTCCAATATATGAACTGCAAAATATACTGTGAATTCATAATATTTTTGTAGCAAATCTCATTTCAGTATGTAGATTAAATGTCGTTATCAATACCTGTTCAAAATCAACCCCTCTCGTCGAATGGGGGAATTGATCATGGAAAAAAAAATTCTTTATCAGAATTGCTTTCTGAGTAAAAAACAAATTATCATATTGGGAAATCACCTACTCATTAATAGTTTATTTCCCAAAAATGAGATCTTTTCGATCAAGTTTTGATTATTTTTAGTTATAAACTGATCACATCAAATTGCGTTATGATTAAGTTCCGATTTAATCAAATCACGATCAGTTCTCAAAAATGATCAAACATTGATCGTAAACTATCTCATTCTTGGGATATTCAATTATTGATCAATATTTGACAACACTATTTACTCGGGATTCGTACTGGCCTAACCTCATTACTAAGATCTCGCTAAACACGAAGTATTACCCTCGCAATGCAAACCGTCCTCATCATGTAATTTCCTACATTTCCTTCGTGAAATGTCTCGAAAAATCCCCGCAACCAGTTTACCTTACATACACCTTCAACTACACATTTCAAACAGATCCTACTGTCTCGTTACAATCAACGTCGAAGTCCCCTTTCACAAAAACTTCAACCCCGAACACCGCTCTAATACCTAAATCTCTATTCCCTACCCCATCGAGCCAATTTTTTCTATCCAAATCCGCCCAAGAAGCACTCCTCCCCAATTAGCAAAAAGTCCCAAAGCCCAAGACAAAGCGTCGTCTCCGCTTATTAATCCTGGCAACTAGTTTGCCCTCGGGGTAAGTTGCTCGCAATAAAAGCCCCGCGATTCTGGATAAACAAATAGACGGCAAGAGTCGCGGTGCTGCGGCGTCTCGCGGCAACGACTCGTCGCTGCTCGCAGCGTTACAAAGAGCTTCTGTCGTGGACGCGCACGGACACACCGAGTAGCGCACAATGCCGGGGATTAGCGCGTACGCGGTAGGCCCGCTGACAGTAGCTATCTGTGTGCGCGTCGGTCGGACCGGCCAACCGGCAGCCGGCGACATCTGGTTGTAACGTTATCTCGGCCTGGCGCTGACTGCTCGGCGCGGCAGCTCGCCCAACGAGACTAGGCCGCATCTACAAACTATCGGATTTGTCCGGCCGCTCAAAGACCGCCGGACCTGCATTATGCCGCACCTACGATATGGTACAATGCTCGGGGCTGCGTCTCTATCTCTTTGAATCACCGTCTCACGGGCTTATCGGCGGTTGCGCAATTGCGCTCGGCCGAATTATGCTCTCGTATTTTGATTGGGGACAGTCATTTGATAGGGGAGAGCTCTGCTTGGGGAAAGCAGCAGGCGGGGAAATGGTGTCAAGTAGTAAGAGTATCGGTTCGAGAAGGGTAGAGGGCAATATGAAGATTGGTAGAGTGGAGAAATTTTTATTTGTTGGATTAATGAGATTGGCTGATTAATGGGATGGAAAAGTGCTGGTTGCGTTCAGCGACTGGTAGTGTTATGAGGCAAGATCAGGGTACTGGAAATAAGTTGTTTTACATTTGGTTTTAAGTTTGTAGGTCAGTTTGTGGCACAAGATGGTAGGAGATAAGTGTCTTTTGGCCGAACAATTTTTATTCGCATAATTCAGTGATAGTGAAACGGGTATTACTTTGTTTTGACTGATTGATGTTGAGTCAGGACTGCACGAGAAAAAATACAGCTTTGTCTATTTCGTGAAAAATGTCTTGATTCTAGACACTTTTGCCGTCTATTTTATCAAAAAGTTATGTTAAAAACTTATAAATACTTAACGATTGGTTAAAAAATGTTCTGTCTGTATCAGTAGACCTAACTGTTCCAGGATGACTTTCTGTGATGTATAATTTTGAGAGAGGATAAATCTGGTTTTTGCAAGGGTGTAGAAATTAGTTGTTGCTTTGAGTAATTTTTTTATGAGGTCAGTTAAAAAGGTTGTGTAAGCACGACTGTTAAGTTGAAGAAGAAGACAACTTATTATACAAGTTTTGCAAATGCCGCTGCAACCCCATTTTACATTAGAGAAGTTAAAGAACAAACGTCTGTTGTCATTAAAGTAATGTGATTTGCGTGGAAAAAATCAAAATGGAAACAATCTGTTATTTAGACTAATGTCAGACTTAAGGCAAACTGTTTTCAGCCTTGAAGGCAAAATTAAATTTATACAGCATATTAAAAATATACTACTAACTTTTCGTTAATAATCATCATAACACATATTAAAAACGAACATTGATGGAATATAGATAAGTTTAAAGTAGATTTAGAAGCTGTCGAAAAACAGGTTTTAGTGTCGAAAGAGGTGTCGATAAACAATTTTAAAAATCATTTTTAGATGAAAGGACAAATTTATGATTTAACGTGAAAACTAACGTAATTCAGCAGTAACATTGTTATAACATTTAACGTAAAACTGTTGATTACATTTTTTAAATTGTTAAGTAAATAGGTAGGAATTCGAGATTTCTGAACAATTTCTGATTGGTGAGCTTACACTGAACAACGGATAAATTTGACATTCTGAAAACGCGGAAGAAGAGAGAAACGTTGTTAATGGCATTTTGCCCGGGATTATGCAGGTACCGTGATTTTTTAATGAGGAATATTAATTCACATTTTCTATGGAATAAAAAAGTGTGATAATGTTCACGGCAAAAACTGTGGTGAGAAATTCGCACCTTTTGGTCTTAATATCAGCCGACAAAAAAAGCGGCAAATCGATACGGACCAAATATAAAAAATTCAGTTAAAATTGTACATCATTTAATCTCATGGACAGGCAACGTAACCTCAATTAATAGTCTATTTAGATATTTTAATATTACACTTTTAAAAATGTGTTATTGCCATTCGTCTTTAGAAAAGGAAAATCAGTTCTTTCACAACATGACTTTTACATGTAATGACAATTTTACCCGGATTGCGAGTCAAATTGTACACTCATAGATTCTACACAATATTTTACGGGAAAATTCAAACGATCTTTAATTAGTGCTTCACAGGTTTCGGCAAATATTTTAAATCGCCGAGCGAAATTGCGCTATCGCTCAATATACAGCGTTTGTGAATGCCGGAATTCCAAATTTAATTTACATTAACCGCCAATTGCGTGCAAAGTAATTTTGCGATTATATGCAAAGTCGAACCGCATAATTTTAATGTTAATGATAGAAGAGCCGGTGTTCAATTTGTTTCGCCATTGAAATGATCGAGTTATCGGCTTGGTCATTTACTGCACATTGCGGACTTTTGTGGACATTGCGTAATTACTGCATTACACGACACACGGCACCCTACTCCCATACATTACATCCCGAAACATGACTTGCCAAAAAAGCCAATAAAAAGCGCCTCTCGAAATGTTCGCAACTTTCGTCTTGCAACTTTCCCGGCCTCTTATATCCGCGAAACGTCCATTTCGCAACGAAAAAAGTCCGCAAACATTTTTCGAATTTCGCTCCAACTTTTATTGATAATCCCGCGCGCCAATATTTACTTTATAAGACAACATTGGCGCGTCTCGCTGGATTCGCAATTATTTAAAAACACGGCAACATCAAACAACCGACAAAAAGTCAATTTGCCTGGGACAATCGTGCCGACGAAAATCCCTGGAAAAACAATCGTCCGAAGTAAGCGGACGCAAATAGTCCGCAAGTGGCGGATCGAGAGCCGTCATATATTCCCGGTTAATTCACTTTATTCCGCTTTAAAGCGGTGTTAAATTCCAAGCGGAAGATCCGAGCCAAGTGCGTTCGTGCGCCCGCGGCGCAGGCCGGCTCAAAGAAAGCATTCGTTTGATAAATTGGCGCGGCGCGCGCGAGTTTGAAACATTTTTATGGCCGTTGTGTACCGGGCGAAGTTCACTAAAGACGGCCTTTAACACAAAGTGCACCATCTGACGCAACGGTAATAGTACTACTTACTACTACGGTAAGTCGTAGCGCGGCATGTGACCAAGGATTAATATGCAAATACCTGGCGGAGTTAGTCGCTACCGAAGCCGCGCGCCAGAATGCCAACCGTTCCCGGCAATTGCCCCGGAGCCACCGCGAAATTCGCTACTTTATTCAAATTTCCCGCCGGAATTTTTGTATTAGACGTATCCGGCTTACCCGGGGCTGTATCCGCCGATACGCGTTTTCGAAATTTGAACTTTTCGGCGCAAGTATGCACCCGATTCGAATTTTCAACGTTTTTTCCGCGAGATTGTTTCGGGTGAAGTATTTCGAAAACTTCTTGACGTCGAAAAGGGGGGCGGTGAGGCGCGAGGATAAATTTCGCTGTTATTCGATCGGTGTAATAAAGTTTAGATTTGAACTTCGACACTTAATCATCGGATATTGCGCAAGAACTAGTCGCAACTTGTCAAACGTTACGAATATTGGCCCAACTAATAATCCGATTATTGATTCATGATTGGATGGATTATTTATCGACTGCCGAATGCGGATTAGCAGATGTCCGTCTTTGATGTATAATGTATGACATTTTGGAGTAATGCGCCCGGCTAACGTACTGATCAGTTGGACGCGGCTCATGAAAGAAAAATGATTACACAACGATACCCCGTAATGTGGTCCGGCGATTTTTTCGCCGCTTCGCCGGACCTGCGCGTTTCGGCGGCAGTCCCTTTTTCGAGTCGGTGCATCGATCGCGTTCCGCGCGATTCACCCTCTCGCTTTGTTCACTTATCAAAAATTAAAGATGGAGATTACACGTCAAAGTCTTATCTTCGGGACACTCGCGACAATGGAGCCAGCGATTGCCGCTTTGCAATAATTTTATCAATAAAATTAAATCGCTCGATTGCGCCGAACGTAATTTCGCCGAGGCAGATAAAAATGATTGCGAATTTATTGAAAAGGTCGTGTCAATACGCACCGACTGTAATTCCGTGCCTAATGATTCCGAAAACGCGTAATTCCATGCGTTTGCATAACAATGACACGCAGAGTGCAAATTTATGCGCGCCGATTTTTTCCTTGCCGCTCGCCGATGACATAATTAACATTAATTTCGCAAATGCGCGCACGACAAATAATAATTCGCGATCCCAGATATTCGTCGTTTGAATAATTGAAGAAACGCAGGGGCTTCGCGATCATATCATTAATATGAGCCGCGTATCGCCGCTAAACGCGCGCGCAACTTTTCGAACGCCGCGAAATGACATTCGCTGCGCTTTTATTTGAAATATTCACGAGCGCGGAACGAGCACACGTTGATAATGAGTTTAGGAAATGAATAATTAAAACGCAAACATCAAGCCGAGCTTGCGAGAATTCCGCGCGCGCAATGGCGGCCCGACAAACCGCCTTCCACTTTGTACTTGGGATTAGCGCAGTCGAGACGCAAACCTAATCGTTAAACTGACTTGCCGGGAAAAACGTGAATATTTGAATTTTTGCGGTTTCGTAGCAGCGCCGATCAGTAATGCATGGAAATTTACTTGTAAGAAAGAATCTCAAACAGTCAATAAAGAAAACGAATTTATTGAATTATTTTGTTTAATTCAAAGACCTTTGTTTAAATAAATCGTGCATCGAGTTTCTGAAAAAAGAACTCGGGATATTGAGACGTATTATCATCGACATTGTGTTTTAACTTTTTCTTCCGCTGCTTAAATCAGAGAGCACTCTTGTCGCAAGCACATCGCAATTATTAATTTCCATTAGTGGAAAGTCGTATCTGTTTTTGCCGTGGCGTGGAAAGTGGATTTTTGCGCGGTATAACGCGCGCGACATTATAATAATTCCAATTTAACTTGCATATTGCCGGCTTATTAGATTGCGCGCGCGCGAAATTGTGGACATTTGTTTCGATACCGCGGAAACACAACTCACGCCGAAATGACGCGTAACTTCGTTTCGGCGGAGCCCACGCGACAATACCCGGCGAATATTATCAGTGCGACCACGAATTCCGGGGGATCGTTCAGTCGGATCGGAACTCGCGTGAAAACCGAGAAATTCGTGGCTCTGTAGGAATTTTATGATCTTACGGTTAAGGCCGTCTAAATAATTTTTTTAACATTCCAATAGTTATGTTAAGAATGACATCGTTACAGTAGATTTCGACGTTGCCACATAGTTTTTATTTTTGGCTTAAACGGATTTCTTCTAAAAAAAAATATTTGTTGTTTTTAGAAGAAATGTTCGTTCGTTTGTTGTTTTTCCTTTACAAATGGGAAAATATTGTAAACGATGCAAATGTGCCTTTTTTGCGTAAACAAGACGATTAATTTGAACAAACAACATTGTACCCCTTGCTAAAATACTTTGATGATTCACTACTGTTTGTTCAAATTAATCGTCTTTATCACACAATTAAAATTAGATTGATATAAAATTACATCATTCAACCACAGCGTTCTCCTGAAAACGTCAATTATATTGCCACATTTATAAAAATACTGAAGACACTAAAGTCGGTAAAGTAGAAATTAAAATTGGCTTTCTCTTCCTCTTAAGTTGTCACACACATGACTAAATTATCCGAACAAATGCTTAAACATCTTTATTCCGGGCAGAGGTTTACTTATGTTTTTAAACTTTATAAAAAAACTTTATATGTAAATAATATTTAGTATTCATCATTTCAATGAATAGTGAATTCGAGGTTTCTTTCATAAGACGCTTTTCCGTTTCCACCTACTAAACTAAAAACTGAACCCCAACTTACCCAGTCAGTCATCCCTTTAAAAATCCCCATAAAAGTTTACCGTCACGACAATCTTTCAATACTTCCCCAACCTCCTAAACCCGACAAACCGCCCCAGACAACTCCATCCAAAATCACCGTAACAAACTTCCCTACGCCCATCTTCTCTCTATTTACAGATAGCTCACCTAACAAATCGCTCACCTGACCGCTTCGTTAATAATCGCCGCAATCCTTTCGGCGCTTGCGCGCAACCGGCCCATTTGACACGAGCGGGTCACGCGCGATTTATTCTTGACGGACGTCGGTGCAGGATCATCCATTCTCGCGTCCGTTTTCCCTATAAACGCAATCTCGGCCGGCTATAAGCCAAAAGACTCTAATATAAGACTCCGCTTCTTTCGCCGGCGTGTCTCTCTGCGCCGAGACGCCGCTCCGCAGCGCACTTTTCGAGCGTAATTCCGGCCGGCGGCGTCCTTGTCGGCGCCACCGTCGACGCGCTCGTTCGCTCTCGCTCGCGTCTAAAAACCGGAGCTACCCATCGGACGGACTAATTTATCTCTCGAACGAGGCTTAAAGCTCGCCGTCGTTTATCTTGTCGTGGACGAACGGGGCTTTTTTATGTATCAATTTGGACGGCGGTGGGGGGAGGGAAAAACAACAGCCGCTTTGGAGCTTCCCACGAGTCGACGGACGATATAAGGTGCCCGGGCGATAACGGTAATTGGCCTGGCCGGAACTTGCGCCGCGAGATTACGTCATCGCCGCGCTGACCTGCAATCTATTTTTTCACGAGTGCTCGCAAAGTGGCCGCACTCGGCCGCTTGCAATGAATTTTCGATTTGAGTTCGGGTGGAGGGTTTTTGTCTCTGAGACAAGTCTGGTTGGGTCTGGAATGGGAAAATAGTATAGAAGAACTGTAGAGCGATTCATTAGAAGGAAGATAATTTTGAGGACACGAAGAGATGAAATTTATTTTTGCTTTTTAGATGATTAAGCGTGTTTTGTTAATAAACCGACCTGAGCAATAAATAAGTAAATTGGCTGGAAGTTAGAAATATGTTTCGTAATTCTAAACATCAAAATTAAATAACTTAAATTCTAAACGGAAAATGTGCTTGAAATTTGAATATTTCAAACCGTTCAGAAAACAAATATTCACCTCTATTTCCGGACTTGTTCTAACAGAGATAACCTCAAAATTAAAAATTGTTTTAGCAAAAATGTCTTGAGTTTCCAAAACATTTTTCACCATTTACAGAACCCGCGATATTCTCTTGACCAAACATTAAATCACTGCTTCAACTTCATTTCACAAAATCAGTAACTCCGCCTTCGGCCACCCCTCAAGACCCAAAATAGTCTTGCAAGACACAATTAATCAAATCAAAAACCTCATTTAACAAAAGACCTGTTTCCTTCTCCACGAGAAAAGTATAATTACGAAAGTTTCAACCCGAGACTCAAACGTTGGAAACAGACCCACATCGACGAATCGCCTTCCGACGCATTTAATGCATTAAACTCTCCCGAAATCGCGAAACCGTAACGCGTTCCCACCTCCGACTCACATATTACCGGTCCGTCGAAAAAGCCCAGCAACACAATTTGTTCATTTTGCTCGGCGATCATACGCTGCGCCGAATGTCTTATAACATTAAAACGCTTTTACCCGCGGCCAGCGATAAAAAACTCGCACGTCCCGTTTCTTCGTTGCCTTTCCGCGAAATTACAACGCGCGCGTAATGCAACGGCAAAAACCGCGATCGCTTTGATACGCGCTCTCTTCGACTATTTATGCCGCGCTTTTTCAATATCGGCCGTCCGGCATTTCATATTTCGCCGCGCTGTCTTTTCGCCCGTCGACGCGCAAAAAAGCGACCTCGCCTTCAACTTTGCGCGTCATTTTACAGCTCAAAGCACGAGAGACGTTTTCTCATTAACTTTCATGTTGTTGATTAAAACGACGTGGTCTGCGAAAAAACGCGCGCAATCGCGGCCAAATAACGTCCGCGTCCAATTACGCGGAATCGCTAATCGCGGCGCCACCGGCGCTTCGGTCGTTTCCGTGATTCGGCCAGTTTGAGCGGCCCACTTTGCGGGACAATGTAATATTGACATTTATTAGGGCATTTTGTCGGCACGGGAACACTGCCGCTAATTGAATGCAAACTGATGGCAACGATAACAACTTTGGCTAAGGCCTGTTGCTTCGGCGAGCGAATCCAACGCACCAAGCCGTCTCATATTTAAGACCCTTTGCGCGCCACACAATGCTGGATTGCTTGATTGCATGAATATACAACGGCGCACGTTAACAAACGGGATTCGTTTCGTTCGTCGGTTGCGCGTTTCGTGGGCAAAAAAGCGCCGAAATAATTGCGGAATGGCGAGCGGAAATAGGCAGATCGACGGCGCCATATTTTCGCCGAGGCTCGGCTGAATCGAAAGTCTATCCTTTGAAAACAAGCGCGACGCGAATCGCCCGGCATCTCCGGGCTGAAAGGAAATGAAAAATTCCAAACGAGATTTGCGACGTAGCACCTTATCCCGGGGCGCCACCTATCTGGGATACTAATACGGAATTTATGCGGTCGCCGGGTCAACCCGGCCGGAAATTGACAAGTAAAATGCTTTTTGACTGACCCGTGTTCGTGTGTGGGTTTGGGGTCAGACTGTCGCGATTTTTACAACGAAAATCGTCGACTTG
>JABFPB010002337.1:0-20497 GCA_022817645.1 Ceratoteleas bidentatus
ATGTTTTGATACGTAACATTCCCGCAAATATTCCAATATGTTTCTGTATGTTTCAATATGACGTTTTTAATAGGGTGTGGATAAAATGAGGTTATGAATAAAATGCAAGTTTGATAAAATGAAAGTTGGATTTGAGGTTGTGGATAAAATGCAAGTTTGATAAAATGAGAGTTGGATACTTTGAGGGTGTGGATAAAATGAGGTTGTGGATAAAATGCAAGTTTGTTAAAATGAAAATTGGATAAAATGAGGTTATGGATAAAATGCAAGTCTGATAAAATGAGAGTTGGATACTTTGAGGGTGTGGATAAAATGAGGGTGTGGATATTTTGATGGTACTGCATAGTGAAACTATGCAATACCATCAAAACTGAGATTTTATCTAAATCGCAAAATGGATATTATGAGATTTGGATAAAATCTCAAAATATACATCCCCGCCAGGCGGATGCGCGCGCAAGCCGCTAACCTACTTGGGTCGAGCGATTATCTAGTGTTAGGAAAGCCGGTGAAACGTTACACGGTGCGTTACAGTTACGACGACGATGACGTCTTCCTGAACCGGTTTTCGTTGTAACAAAGATAAGTTACGTGGAACGCCGGCGGATTACGGTTTCCACAAAGCGGCGGATCGCGATTTAGGCGGCGCGGCAAAAACTGTTCCAGTTGTTGTGCCGGAACAAACGCGCCGAATGACTTTCGTTGGGAAACGAAAGTGATTTACGGGGCGCTTTGTTCGCCCGATTTTCGCCGGGGTTGCGCGATCGCCGATTCCGTCGACGAAACCGGTCGGGAGACGAAAAGACCGCTGGGAAACTCCGTTAAAAAGGGCGGATTATGTAAAGCTTTCGGAACGACGTTAAAGTCGTTTGGGCGGATGATAAAATTGCGTTTTTTTGGAAGGAGGATTTTTGTCTTTTTTTAAAGATTTTTTCGGAAGAAAGTGTGGGAAAAAATTTTAGTGATTTAAATGAAAAAGGTAGATTTTAGGAAAATAAGAAATTTTACAATTTTAGAAAAAAGAGCGGAGTTAGGTAAATGAGAAAAAAAGATCCATTGTGAGGAATCGAACTCCCGCCCTCTGATTTCACTCTTCTATTGGAAAAATAACTTCTGACGATATTTATTCTCATATTGGCAATATAAGAATGACATTCATAAGTCATTGTGGTTAAGTGGTTAAAATGCATGACTTTGAAACCGGAAGACACGAGTTCGATTCCTCATTGTGACTGATTTTTTTCACAGATATTTCAACGTTTTCTTTAACAAAATTTATTTATGATTTAATGAGATTGATTTTTATAAATTTATAAATAAATTTAACAAATATAATTTTACATAATTTGAAAATCTGTAAAATAAAAACAAGTGCTGGGATATGATATTCAATAGAATCTTTGCAGTGTTCGTAACTAGTTTTGAGGGTAAAAAATTGGATAGAAACACTGACATCCTTTCAGAAGTGAAACTTTTGGACTATTCGAGAACTTTTCAGTTTCAGAATTTGTACTTTTTGGGCAATGTTAAACACTTTCCCCACTTTGTTTTTAGAAATAGTTAAATTTGATAATGAAATTGTTTTTAAAAATCCATCATAACGAAACTCTAAATTTATAGGAGAATATGTCTGGTTGACAAATCATAATAATTTTTATAAAAAAAAGTGTTATTAAAATCTAATAATAATTATTTTACAAAATGTGTAATTACAATTAGGCATTTTTTTAAATAGTGATTATTAGTTATTAGTAATACTTTTAAATAGTAATTATAGATATTATGTTGTAAAATGGTGCAATTCAGTAAAGAAAATGAAATTACACACAATATTCCCCAATTGGAACAATCATTTCAAACTGACAATACGTCATTCCCATCTTAAGGTGGATCCCTTGCGAATACAAAACAGCCGGAATGTCATTGAAATTGAAGAAGACGTGCTTAACATTGTCCTCATTATATCTGCAAGTTTTTACGATCTTTCACTGTAGGTAACTCGAGATATTTAATTGAAAAAGTTATGAAATGTTACGTATGTATTTCGAATAAGAACCCTTTTTATTCTTCATGAAAATATATAATTTAATTTAAAAAAATTACTGATAAATTTGTTTATTTGAAAAGAAAAATGTTTAGTTTAATACAGTTTATAATGTTACGAATTTTAGTAATTTTACATTTATAACAAAAAAGAATTGAAATTTAATTGAAAAATTCTTTTGAAGATCAATGAAACGTTTATGTTGAACAAATTAAATTTTTTTGAAAAATATTTTAATTTTAAGTAATGAATTTCAATCCAAAAATATCCTGATATTTTGTTAAATTTTTTTTATTTCTGTTTGAAAAAACTTAAAAATTGTTCGAGAAATCGTAAAAGACAGCCTAAAAACCTTTTCTTTCAAAAAACGTCTAAAAAAATTTTTCATTCCAGCAAAAACTATTCCATTTTGTCGAAAGTATTTCAAAAAACGTACCCAAATCACTCAAATATAAAATCACTAAAATAAAAAACTCCCAAAATTAAAAAAACATCAAAAACTATCGAAAACTAAAAAAATCGTCGAAAAATAATTTTCCATCATGTACACTTTCCTTCACCACGCTTTTTTCCCCATAAAAAATATTACTCAGAAAGAAAATCGATTTTTAAACAACAATAAATAGCACTAAACAACGGTACTTAAATAAAAACATCTTGACTCACGAAAAACGTTTTGAAATCCATCGCCGTCACTTTACCGTAACCCGAAAGATCAGTTCGTAAGGTACTTTGTAATCTCGACAACGGTCATAGTAAAACTGAGGATTTCAAACCTTATCCCGACTGCGGGTAGTTACCTTACCATCACCATTCCGTGTTTTTCTTGTTATGCACTCGTCAGGTTAATGTTCCACATTTCTCCTTTGGGTGGATGCCTCAAACGCACACATGACCTTGACCAACTCGACTCCCAGGCACGCTATATTACATTCTTCAAAAGGTCAATGACGTAAGATTCCCATACAAATATTCCGAACCCTTTTTCCCCGAAATTCACGTCATTTATTTACCCCCACTCTTCTTCCTGGAACCACATTTTTTTCAAAAATATCTTCGAAGAGAATTTTCGTATTATTTGATGCAGAACCAAAAACTGCATTTTTTGTATGCAAAATCAATTTTTTATCGAATTTTATAATATTCCCCCCCTCCACTAACCAAATTTTTTTTAATTTTTTTAAAATTTTTTAATTTTTTTAACGGTATTTATCCCCACTCCATTTTTTAACCGACATTTTTTTCAAAATTTTTTTCGGTCGATATTAAACAATTTTTATTTTCTATACTGATGCAGAGAACCATCAATTGTAAAATTTGTTATAAGAAATTAACGGTTCTTTAAATTTTACTAAGTTTCCCCCACTCCTTTCTCAAACCGTCATTTTTTTCAAAATTATCTTCAAAAAATTTTTTGATAAATTGTCGCAGGAATAAAAATGTTCGAACATATACTGGCCGAGATTAATTGGTCGTCCTAAATTGCCGCCCTGAAAATTTCAGGACGATAATCGCGGGTAATGGTGCGGGTGTACTTTGTATTTAGATTTACACGCTTATGTACTGTTAGGCCAGGCAGTACAGTTAATCATGACAGTAGGAATTTTATAAGCACAAGTGGCGGCGCTCCCGGCGCGTTGATTAACTTTTGATTGCTTGACATAATTGCGACGATAAATCGAATTGTTTAGAGGCATCGTTCGATTGGTCGCTGGGTCGTCAAAACGAGTTTTCAAATATACGAATCTATTTTCCCAGTAAGGAATCTACATTTATTTCATCGCGAACTGTATAAAAAAATATTATGATTTTTAGGATATATAATATTAAAATAAACACTAAAGGTCACGAGGAAAACAAGTGTTTATTTAATTTTTTTAAACAAACAATAAAGGTCATTGATCTTGCGGAATGAAAATAAACATTAAAGGTCACAGCCAAAATAAACACACGTTTGTTTACTTTTCCAAATCCAAGGTGACCTGTTTATTTACTTCAGAATATAAGTAAACCTCAAAGGTCATTGATCTGCCGAAAACAATTACCAAAAAAAGGTCAAAGGATGAAAGAAATAAATACCCCAATGTCTCAATTCGGTAGACTTTTATTCAGTTACCTTTGTGTATCAGTTACACGTAAAAAAAGGGATACAAAAAATGATTGTTTCTAATGAGTCATGTTGAAGTCGTGTTCGTCCTTGTGATAAATGAGAACTTCCTTGAAGAACATATTTGGACCGTGGAATTCGGCCTCGTTGAGCGGTCTGTCTAACGGGAATCCGAAGTTCCTATTGTCGAACGGGTAATCGCCGAAAACGCGCGATTTGTACAGTATCTCCTTCTCCACCGGGCTCACATAGATGTATAGCTGCAGGGGCAGACCCTCGCGTTTGCCTCGAGGCAGAATCAACCGTTCGGGGAAACCGAATATGCGTTTCTTGTAGGAGAAGTTTTCGCCTGTTTCAAGGGCCTTCTCTACCTTCTTGTAGTAGAATTCGGCGGATTCCTTGTCGGGGGTGACGAAGAAGAAGTCGTGGCTGTTGCGCTCCACTTTGTTGGGGCCAGGGTTCACTGGAAGAAGAAGAAATTCTGGTTAGAACTGTTAAGAAAGTCAATCAGGCTAGGGATGAAAGGTATACTGGCTTGGCTAGGATATCTAGAAGATTTAGGAGTTATGGGAATTGATTTGGTGGAAGTTAGAAGCACTGGGAGAAAGATCAGGGTAGCTGGAAGACAATGGAAGGTAGAATTCTGGTTAGATCCTGGAATGGTGTTGGTTTGGGTAGGATTGGGAGGTTGTACTGGATTGGTTAGGGTGTCTAAGAGGTTCAGGAACTATGCGAATTTGTTAGTTGGTAGTTGGAACCACTGGGAGAACCATCAAATCTTCTGGTTAAGCTTTCAACGAAGCTTGGACAAAGATTGAATGCTTTGTTAGTTTTGTTGGTTTTGTTAATTTGTCTGGAACTGCTGCTGGGTTCAAGATTCTACATCAGATGACCACTTACGGGTCGTCATGAAGCTGTCGATCTCGTAGAAATACTTGTAGACCTCGAAGAAGTCGAGTAATTTGCGATGGGAATCATACTTGGGTCCCAGGAACATCCTTATGCTGACTTTTCCAGCCTTCTCCGCGTTGATACCTAAGTGGACAGTGAAGGGTTTGTGGTTGAGACGCCACTGTCGCACCTTGACAATGTGAGACTCTGCTTCCTTATAGCTGTCCACCAAGAGACCATTGCTGATGGTGGAGTCGTACTGGTCAAAGAAGGTCTGGAGTTTATCCACCACGACCGAATCGATCTTGTACTCAGGGTAGATCAGTTGTTCCCGGGTGTAAGGCTTCAGATTAGAGTTGTACCTGAAATTTGAGAACCAGTGGTGGTAAGATCGAAAGTCTGAGAATGGTCAAACCTTTAGATCTTAGGAATCCATGACAATAGGACTAGAACCTGATGTAGTAATCAGTAATTCGCTTGAAGATTCGATAGAACGCTGGATCCCTGAGGGAAGAGCTCCATTGCTCCAAGGCACTCGGGTATATCTGGTTCTCGTTGTTGGTATCCATGTTGAATCCCAGGATGTTTCTGCTAAGGATGTCAATGCTTCCATAGAACTTACGGTTGCAGGAATCGATGTTGCCTTCGATAAGGTTACCCAGGTAGCTAGCTCCGTTCTCCTTCTCGAACAACTTGATGCGTTCGCCATCGCAGAATGCATAACCAGAGTCAATAGCCGAGAGGATTCTCGACTCGTATTCCTCGACGTCCTGAAAACCATAAGTTACAGAAGGAGGCTCCCAACCTCTAACTCGGAAGACCCTAACTACAGTTCTGGAAAGTGGATCAGCCAACCGTTGCTACTACTCTTCCTAGCCTAAAAATGCACGCCTTTCATGCTTCCTGCCTAAGTAGGTTGCAAAAACTTTCATTTTACCCGGATCTGCTTGAACTTGTATTCTGGGAAGCGACTCCACTGAGGTCGCTGGGGGAACGGCAGTCCATTATGGTACGTCATCGTGGGATAGTATCCCCATCGGAATGGTTCGTGCCAATCGAAATCCCCGGTTCTGTCCATGTCATTAGAAAGCCTTTCCAAGATGTATCGCGCGAAAATCATCTTGTGACTGTAGAGGTATTCTTCTCCACGGTACTGGCCCATGTCGAACTCGTGGCTGCACATGAAGAAGGGATTGTCCGCCTTGAGGAAGAAGTAGAATGCGTTGAAGCCGATGTCCTCGGTGAAGTAGTTCAGTTTATGCTCGGGGTCGTTGTCGCGGGTCAGATACCACGAGGAATAGTTCGCCGGGATTATGTACGCCTCGTGACCAGATCCGGACATGGCGTCTGCAATTTTTTGGGAGGAATGTCGAAATATAGAAAATTCCTGTTTTGAGCCGATTAAGATATTGTTTATAACAAAGAATTTGTTATAAACAAATTCTTTGTTATAAACAATTTCGCTGACATAGAATGAAAGAAGGATGTTTACCTTGAACAAAATATATACAAACTTTTTCACCTTGGAATAAATGTAAACAGCTTTGTTTACATATCGTCCAAGGTCCACAAGTTTGTTTATTTTTTGTCCATGGTAAACAGCTTTTTTACATTTTGTCCTACGTAAACAAAACCACTGTAACAGAGTTTTGTATACATAAAAAATGTGGTTCATCCCCATATAGACATCGAACACAGAATCCACGTGGATTCTACGTGGATGAACATTTGGACGTAGATTCGACGTAGATTCCACGTCGAATCTATGTGTTTTAGAGGTCTGTCTGTTAGAGATCATTATCATTTTTACCTAATTTTCCAAAAATTTTGGCATGGTGAGCCTTTTCCAAGACTTCGGAATTGAAGTACAAGTAGGGGTACATCTCATAGGGTTGTGGAAGTTGTAAGTACATCGTGTCGGGTCTTCTGATCACTGCCAAGTAGAGGGATATAACGAAAATTCCAGTGTTGATATTCGCCCTGGCCCAAAGTGCCGTTTTGTAGAAGGTGTCAAAATCTTTGGCATAGTAGAAGAGACGCGTCAGCGCCAGGGTCTGTTTCACGTGCTTCTTGTAGAACATCGAGTAAACTTCCTGGCGGGGTATGAACCCATGTTCGTAGAGGTGGAGGAAGTCTTCAACTACTTCCTGAAAGGGGTTTATAAATTATCAGAATTACCCCTTCTTTAGTCTTTAATCACTCGGCTAGAGAGAAATTAGGCTAATTTCTAGTAGAATCGGCCACAAACGTTTTTTTAAACCAACATTCTGAAGAAAATCCACATTTAAAAAAATGTGTCTTCCAACGATTCTCATTCCTCCATCCCAGCCCTTACCTTCTTCTGGTAGTTGTCTATGTTAGCCTTGATGTCGTAGGCCTTTCCATCTTTGAACCATTCCGGTGTGATGTCCGGCTGTGCCGCATGGAACAGCAAATTGTACACGCTCTTCTGTTTCGACAGGTAGTCTTTGTCGGCCGTCAGCTCTTCGTAGTAAAACGCATTGGCCGAAGCAAAGGCCAGGATGGCCAGGACCGCCACTTGCCTGAGCATTGTGGTGTCGACTGCTCAGGCGACTGTCTGACCGACGAGGCTGATGGCACTAGCGATGCAATCAGATCTGCAAAGCACTTGCCCTGTAACGCTCGGCCGACTTTTATAGTTTTGCTTCTAATCGATGGGTCACATAAGTGACCCCCGACAGTATTGTGCCAGAGTGCGATTACAGCTACGACACTTTAACTATTCAATATAATTTGTGACTCTGATAAGAGTCCGCAATGTGGTATCTTCGTACATTTTTGCTGTTCAAGATTAACAGTTTTATTCTACTATTAATGCTACTTAAACTCTTGGAGGAATGATGGTTCCTGGATGGAATTGGAAATTTGATGGTGGGTAGGGGTCCTAGGTGGTTCCCAGTTTAGGCTATAGAAAGATTGATGATTGGAAGACATTAAGGTGTGGAATGGTTGAATATACTGACAAAAAGAAACAGCAATCAGAGTACTCATTACTCGCACCTTATCACGCCTCGATAGCTGCAAATAGCTCCGAGACAATCTTCAGACGCAGTATTTTCCATTCCAGCCTCAAGCTTATTTCTCTTCGGGTGTCTAAAGAAAGGAAGAACCAAGACAACTGTTGCGAAATGTCCCTTTATTTACACTCTTCAGAATTCACTTACAGTACAACCTTACATTCAGTACTAGGTATTAAATAATGCGATTCTCTTCTTCAGGATCAATTCTCTGACTCATCAGTCACTCCATCTCTTTCTTCCCAGCACACCTTCCTAGGAGGTTGCGTTCAATTCCTCCAACTGTTTGTGGTAGATGAGCACGTCCTTCAACATCATGTTGGGGGTGGTGAAGTTGTGAGCGAACAGTGGCCTGTCCAGTGGGAATCCCATGGGTTTTCCATCGGAAAGGCCCTCACCGAATATGGGAGAGCTGTACTTGAAATTCTTGGTCTCGTCGTAGTGGCTCACGTGGACGAAAATCGTGAAGGGCATACCCTGGGACTTGCCCCTAGGCAGGATCAGCCTATGGGGGAAGCCGTACGGGGTGTCGGTGTAGGTGAACGGTTCGTTGGTTTCTAGAGACTTGATGAGTTTCTTGTAGAACACGTCGCTGGGGATGTCGTCTGCTACCAGGTAGATAGATTCATGGCTGCTTCGTTCGATCTTGTTGGTTCCTTGTTTCACTGCAAAATAGGAGGCATTAGAAAAGTTAGATCTGACTGTTCCTCAAGTCAGTCTGGTGTTTAGACGTTTGGAGAACTTACAATCAACGACCCACTGGTCCATTTCCAAGAAGTTCTGCCAGTTCTCGCTGAAATCCAACTCGTGGTGGTGGACGTCGAATTTGGGTCCCAGGAAGACACGGATCATGGCTTTGGTGGCTTTGTCGCTGGAGATAGAGATGTGGAAGGTGAAGGGTTTATGGTTCAGTCGGTATTGACGAGCTTTGATGAGCATAGACTGGGCGTCCTTATGGCTGTGCACCGAGACAGCGTTGTTGATCATCGAGTCGAAGTCATCGAAGAAGGTCACGAGCTTGTCGACATCGACGGATTGGACCTTGACTCCAGGGAAACTCAATTCCTCGTGGGTGTAAGCTGGTAAGTGGGATTTGTAGCTAGAAAAAAGACCCAGATGGTTAGTAACCGGAGGATCAGGTGATGAAAGCTAGGGATGGATGGTGGAAGCCTTACTGCTCCATGAAGCTGAGGATCCTCTTGTACATCCTGTAGAACCCTGGGTCCCTCATGCTTGTGGTCATCATTTCCAAGGCACTGGGCTGGATGTGGTACTTGCGGCCGAACTCGTGGTTGAACCCGAGGATGTCCCTGTAGAGACGGTCCAGCGAGTCGTAGAACTTGGGGTTGACGGAGTCAGCGTTGCCTTCGATGAGGTTCGCGAGGATGGTGAGACCCTCGAGATGGTTGATCCTCATGGGTTTGAAGTCTGTGGTCATCACGTGGTCGGAATCGACGACGGCAGACACTCTGTTCTCTAGTTCCTGAACCTCCTGTTGGTATATATAGCAACTTCTCAGTTTTGCCACCTTCAGACACACCTTATAAATCAGGCGTTCGTAGAACAATACTTACGTGAAGGTGGTGGTACTTATGTGGTGGCACAGGGGAGTAGGCGTCTCTCTGGGGGAAAGGCAAGCCATTCGGGAAGATAAGGCTGGGGTAGTATCCTGTCATGATGGGCTTGTTCCAGTCCAGGTACTCGATTTCTCCCAATCCATTAGACAGTCTTTCTAAGTAGTATCGGACAAGCAACTGCTTGTGGGCGTAAAAATACTGTTCGCCGCGGACCTCCTTCGGCAGGTTGTACTCCTTGCTACTCATCCAGAAGGGGAAATCCTGGGACAAGAAGAAGTAAAAGCTGTTCAAGCCGATGTCCTCCGTGAAGTAGTTGAGCTTGAACTCAGGGTCGTGGTCGTGGGACAGGTACCATCCACTGTAGTTCGTGTGAATGATGTACTGGTCGATACCCCGGACATTCTTCCTAGCCACCAAAGCTAGAAGAAGGAATTCGATGATAAAGGACCAAGTCAGAGATTTAAAAAGTTCTTATTTAGTCACTGGGATCTCACCAGTGTTTCCCATCTTGATGTGGTAGGCATAGTTGATGACGTCACTGTTGAAGAAGTAATGCGGAGCGATTTCGTACAAGGGCGGAATGCGGATGTGGTTACAGTCGTGTCGATGGAGGACTGCTACCGCCAGGGCGTAGGCGAACATCCGTTCGTTGACGTTGAACCTCGCCCATACGGCTGTTTTGTAGAAGGTGTCGAAGTCCTTCGCGAAGTAGAACAGGCGGAACAGGGCCTTGATTTCCATCAGGTGTTGCGGGTACATGATTGAGCACATGCGACCTCGAGGCAGCATGCCATGTTTCCAGAGTTTTATGAATTCATCTGCTACGGTCTGAAAAGTCGTATCCAGTGTTTAGTAGGGGTCTTGTGGTTTTGTAAAGTTTGCGGATTCTGTTAAGTTTCTTAGGAACCTTCCTAGAAACCTTGTTAGTAGGAAGTACTCCATCCAGGTATCCTATAGGAATCCTACTAGGAGTCTAGATATCCTTTTAGGACCCTTCCTAGGAGTCCTACTAGGAATCTAGGTACCCTTTTAGGACTCTTCTTAGGAATCCTATTAGGAACTCTCTAAATACCTTCCAACCACTTAAAAAGACTGGAAATACCACAAAAAGGGTACCTTATCAGTGTAAGCATTAGGATCTTCCACAATGCTGAACGACTTCGCTATTTCGTAGAGTTCAGGATGGTAGACTGTGGGTTGGTTGATGTGCCAGAAGAGTTCGTAAATTTGCTTCTGTTTGAGGACGAAAGACTTGTCAGCGGTGAGGGTCTGGTGCACCGCCTGAGCCTGCTGGCAAAGGCAGGCCGATGCCAGGATCAGGACGAGTCCTAGCATAGTTCGTGTTATGGTTGTCTGAACTCCAGTATTGAATGCCCGTTCCACCTCGACTATGACTTAAACTTTTGGGCTTACATATTCGGTACTTTATATACGCAGACCGAGAAAAACATCTGTCACCTCTGACCCTGGCTGGATGCAAGATAAAATGCGCCTCCAGGTCAACGGCGCAATCTATTGATTACGAGAATTTCAACAACGATACCGAAAGCGGAGACGGTGCTACCTCGACGCTGCAAGAGATAAGCGTAATCACTGCAGCGATACTATTTGGAAGTTTTTTGCGGGCCAACGCTCGCGGAATATTCTCGATACTGCCAATTGTTGTTGCTAATTGCAATTCGGCTTATCGTAGTTCACGGTTTCCGGAATTAATGGTCATGTGAGGTTGGAAAATGGATAACATTTTTTGCAACCTGGTTTTTGGGTGGTATGACTTTTGGAGTTCTGGCGTACAAGTTGAAAAAAATGAAGATAAAAGATGTTTTTGAGAAGAAAGAAATTTTTATTTGGATAGCATTTTTTGGTACGAGTTTGGTACATGGATAGTGTTATATAACATTGTATGACCAGCGTAATCTCTAAGTTAACTTGTATTAACGTATATCGAACGGCTTGATAAAGTTGCCGGATTCGGATTATTTTTTTATTTGTAGAGACAATTTAAATACTAGTTATTCTAATGTTTTGCGACGAAATTCATTTGTTTCTCCTATCTAAGAAAACTGGTTTGGAAACATAAATGGAATTTGACTCTGGAAACCATTTGAACCAAGTGGAATCAAGCTTGGAGCAAGTATTCAACCACGGTTGCTAAACAGGAACCCATCTAGGAATTACAATCATGGAACACATCTAGGAATTGCAATAATGGAATCCATTTAGGAATCGGAATCATGGAACTCATCTAGGAATAGCAATCATGGAACCTATCTATCCTAATAAAAAATATTTAGTTGGAACCATAAATGGAATTAGACTCTAGTGGAACCAAATTTGGTTCAAGTATCCATCCACTATTCCTAGATAGGTTCCATGATTGGAAATCCATTTATAGAACCAATTTAGGAATAGTGGATGGATACTTCAACCAAGCTTGGTTCCAAATTTTGAAGGACTTAACTGGCGTTCCAAGCATTACAGAAGTAGAATAGTCTTCTATATTTTGATATTGATTGAATAATAAAATTTTACATTCTTTTTAAATACAGAATGCAGGTAAATAATAGTAGATTAAAAAATAATTGAATTGGATGGATATTTCTTGCACTTTAAATTCGACTCTCCAAAAAGTATAAACAGATATACAATCTGTATATTTAAACCTTTACAAATATAGTATTTATTAATTATTGTTAAAGACTTATTAACATTAACAATGGCATTCAATTCATTGTAAACTATACTTTAAATTCTTAGACCATTTTTTAATATTTTTAATTGAAAAATTTAATTTAACCCTTTTTTATTGTTGAATTTCCTATTCAGTCAGCCCGTAGTTATCTTCAATACAACAATGGCTTTTTTCATCCTCAGTTCCTACGTTTAAATTAACCTTAAACGCCTAAAATTCCAATTTCAACATCTAGTCAAGACTCCCAATCCCACTACAGCTTATTGCTCCAGGCGCATACTCCCAGTATCCCCAACTAGTCTAAGAATAGGTAAAGGAACAGTAAACGCAAGGCCACAAATTTATTTTCGATCATGTCGATCATTTATTGTCGGAAAATGTTCATTTGCATATAAAGTCACATTTGATTCTACTTATATACAACGGTCAATTGAGGTATTCGTATAATTAGTTCTGGTAGCTCTCGTCTCTCATCTCGCGGTATTCGCTTCGCGGGTACTCTCTTTCGTCCTGGAGGTTGTAGATCATGATGTCCTTCCAGTAGGCGTTGGGCATCTCCATGAACCACGGGGCCATGGGTCTGTCTAATGGGTAGCCGAAGGGTTTGCCATCGTCGTAGAACCGTCCGAACGCTGGGATGTCGAAGGACTTGCTTTCGCTGTAGGGGTACATGTAGAAGAAGAGCTTGAAGCGCATTCCCTCAGGTCTGCCAACTGGCAACATCATTCGCTCGGGGAATCCGAACTGTCTGTCGGTGTAGGTGAAGGGTTCGCTGCCCTCGATGGCGCGTTGGATCCTCTTGTAGAAGGTGTCAGCAGGGGTTCTGTCCTCCCTCATGAATGGAGACTCGGAGCTGCGGCGGTCGATGTTGTTCATTCCTGGTTTCACTGTAAAGGAGAGCTTTGGTTAGATCCAGAAGCTGGGGGAGGCTGGGAGTTAAAATTTAGCCAGATCCAGAGAGGATTAGGTCAAACTGTCTGGGGATTGGAAGAGAAAGAATGCTGTAAGAGCCTTAGGGTGATCCAGAAGCCCTAAGGGGCTCTAGGAACTTAATACCAAATTTTGAACTAGATCCAAAGAGGATTTGATTGAATTTCCCTCTGTAAGAAGAGGCTGGGGTTGGGATCAACTGTCCCAGGACTGGAATTCTAGGAAGGTCATGTGGTGTTCCTTACAGTTGACAACGAAGCGGTCAAGCTGGAAGTAGTTCATGTAGTTCTTGTAGAAGTACTCGTAGTTGTTTGCGTATTTCTCAGCAGGTCCCAAGAAGATCTTCATGTACATCTTGGTTTCCTTATCGCTGTTGATGTTGAGGCGGTAGGAGAATGGTCTGTAGTTCAGACGGTACTGTCTGGCCTTGATGTTGAAGGAACGACCATCCTTCATGTTCTCCACGGTCACGGCGTTGTTGATGAGGGCATCGTAGTATTCGAAGTAGGTCATCAGTTTGTCCATGTTCACGGACTCGATCTTGATGCCGTTGTAGGAGAGTTCCTCCCTGCGGTAGGCTGGGAGACGTTTCTCGTACCTAAAGGATTTAAGATCTTGAATCTCCTCCAAGTCGAAAAACCCCGGCTTGCAACTACTGGACTACCCACCTGTAGTAGAAGTTCATGATCTTCGAGAAGAGCCTGTACCACATGGGGTCCCTCATGCTGGTGGAGAACATCTGGAGGGAGCTTGGCACGAAGTAGTTCTTGCACATCCTGTCGTAGTTGTAGCCGAAGAGTTCCCTGGCCAAAGCCTCGTACGATCCGTAGTACTTCATGTTGCAGGAGTCTCCGTTGCCTTCGATCATGTTACCCAGGATGTTGAGACCCTCGTAGTTCATGATGCTGATCTCCTTGCCGGACTCGTCGCGGACGTATCCAGAGTCGATGGCGTCGAGGATGCGGAATTCGATGGCCTCGATTTCCTAGAACCAGAAGGGATCGTCAGCGTCTCACCCTGACCCACCCAGCCCAACCAGCGACCAAGTTTACCTTGATGTACTTGTTCTTGTAGTACGGGATCTGGCTGAACTTCTCGCGGTAGGGCATGGACATTCCGTTGTGGTAGTTGAGGGATCCGTAGAATCCTGGGGCGAGGTTCTTGTACCAGTCGGTGTACTCGACGTCTCCCATGTTGTAGCAGTAGCGCTCGAGGTTGTAACGGGCCATCAGCTGACGGTGGATGTACATGTAGAACTTGCCGCGGAAGTCCTTGGGGAAGTCGTACTCCTTGGTGTTGAGCCAGAAGGGGAAGGCCATGCGGAACATGGCGTAGAAGTTGTTCAGGCCGATGTCCTCCATGAAGTAGTCCAACTGGTACTCGCCGCAGTTGTAGTTGCATCCAAGTTTGCAGCAGCTGCCGGTGTAGTTGGAGTAGATCAGGTACGAGTCGGCGGCTTCCATGCCAGAGTTCCTCTTCATTCCCATGTCGAAGCTGCGGAAGCTGTTGCCTGGGGACAGAAGGGACCGAGTGAGAAAACACTTAGGGGTTCGGTAGGAAGGACTTTCTCAGGGAGGAAGCTTGGGTACCTCGGGCCATCTTGATGCGCTGGGCCTCCTGGATGACCTTGGAGTCGAAGAACAGGTACGGGTAGGTTTCCCAGAGCTCCGGCATCCTCATGAACCTGGTGTCGTTCCTGTACATGACGGCGGCGCTGAAGGCACAGATGAAGGTACCCTGGTTCATGTGGAGGCGAGCCCAGGCAGCGGTCTTGTAGAAGGTGGTGAAGTCCTTGGCGTAGTACATCATGTTGTACAAAGCTCTGCACTCCTCGCGGTGTTCCCTGTAGTACGGGGAGAAGATGGCATCGCGGGTCATGAAGCCGGCCCTGTACATGTTCATGAAGTAGTTGAACGCGTCCTGAAAAGATCGAAGCCATGGGTTGGAGACTCTGTGGGTGATTTTACCAATGGTCGTAGAGGAGCCAGGATACGTCCCAAGTCCCCAACTGCTTTAGGGACTTGGGAAGCATATTTCCCCCTTTTTCAAATACTGAGGACTTTGACTCAAAGACCCTCCAGAGCCTGGGAAGGTCCCAAGTCCCTAGAATATTTGGGGACTTGGGACCTTCCCAGGCTCTGGAGGGTCTTTGAGTTAAAGTCCTCAGTCCTCAGAATATTTGGGGACTTGGGAAGCAAATTTTCCCCTTTTTCGAATACTGAGGGCTTTGACTCAAAGACCCTCCATTCTATTTCAAATACAGCCTTGCAAGAAGTGCCAGGAGGGGTTTCAAAAGAGTCAAGGACCTTTGGGAGAGAATGTAACCATTTCTAAAGGGTAGACATAACTCAAAGATCCTCCAGTCTACTTCAGAGGCAACCTTTCAAGGGTGCCAAGGAAGGTGTACAATAGCTCTAGCTACTTTGGAGGAAAATGTATCCATTTGCAAAGATTGGCTACATTGATTCAAAGACCCTCCAGCCTAGTCCAAAGACAACCTTCCCAGAAATACTGGCGAAGGTGTCTAATGACTCTGGCGACCTCGGAGGAAAATGTACCCAGTTCCAAGGAACTTAAGCTGCCAAATGGTCACCTTCTGCATGTAGAGTTCATTGTTGTTCCTCAAGTCGAAGTTGCGGCCGATTTCGTAGAACTCCGCGTCCATCAAGGTGTTCTGGTCGACGTAGAAGAAGAGTTCGAAGATCTTCTTCTGTTTGTGCAGGAAGTCCATATCGGCGGTATAGGTCCTGTACTGCGTGGCCTGTGCCAGGCATAATGCCGACAAGACCAACACGAAGCTCCACCTCCACATCGTTTGTTCTTGTTGCTACGATCTATCGAACTGAAGACTTGTCGAGGAGACGCAGAACTTGCCTGCATTTACACCGTCCGAGCCTTTTATACCAATGATTTTCGCGTTTAATCTCGTTAACCTGTGACACGGTAACCGCCTCGATACTCAAAAAACAATGATTACGCCGATCACGTTTCAGTGTACCACTGCAGCGGATCGAAGATTTTTTTTCGACCAGTGCTAATGGGATACTGATGGAAGTAACCAAGGAACTATGGTATCGAGTCAATTAGAGACGTTGAGAGTTTATTGACTGGGTATTGAGTATCCAAGTGCTGGTTTGACTGATACTGAGTCAATATTGAAGTGCTCGATGTTGACTCAGTCTTGACTTAGAAAAGTGAAGTCAGCATTGATTAGGTTGAAGCAATGTCTGTATTAAAGATTGAGTCAATATTAATCAAGTCAATATTGAGTCAATATGAGTTAAAGGAACGGTGATAAGTTGAGTCAGTATTGAGTCAAGAAATCTGGGACTCGAAATTGATGTTTGCAACTTTGACTCAACATTACATATTGATTCAATATATAAATCTTTATATTGAGTCAAGGGATGTTTGTAAGTTGAGTCAATATCAAATCCTAAATCATTGAGTATTCTCGATGCAAATGCTGAGTCAATAATAGCCAAAGAACATTAGTAGATTAATTCAGTGTTGAGTCAATAAACTGTTAAGTCAATTTATTGACTTGACTCATCTCCGAAATATTTTTTCCGGATAAATTTTTAAGAGTAAGTTCTATTTTCTAGCTTATTGAGTCAATAAACTGGTAACTCAATTTATTGACTTGACTCATCTTCCAAATATTTTTCCGAATAAATTTATAAAGAGTAAGTTCTATTTTCTAGAAAAATAAAAGGTTGCTGAAAATAAATACATAAATGCATTTTCGCAACTTCATGCAGTTTTTAGGCGATTTGCATAAATACAGTAAAAATCAGCTTAAAATGTTTTTGGAGTTTTGGTGTGAAAGGGTTAATTGCTGTTTTCTTTTCATTTAAATTTTATTGTGATTTGTCACGCTTGATAATTTGCGTAACGACCAGCTTGAAATTCCTTTCGAACGATTAAGTATCTTATAGCGAAACTGCAACAAAGTGTCTTCAGTGGTAAACAAATTGGTCCACATTTCGCTTCGACATAGTAGACTGGCGGAATTCGAGTTAACTCATTTTTTTTCGAGTTTTGAGTCATTCTAATATTGCAGTGTACTATTAATGATAATTATATTTTCGGTATAGATATAATGTATGTTTTAAATATATATATAGCGAATATATATATGTAGAGAAAACCGAGTAAAGTACAGTGAATAATCTCGACAATGATTATCCAAAAGTGCAAATTTAATTGGAAACTATTGAGAAAATGGCGTATCTCGAAAAACATGATACAACTGGAATTAGTCTGGCTTGTTGATTCCCAGGCATGTACTATCAAATTTGCGATGGAACTTTTTTCCTATCGTTCATTGCAAAATGAAGAATCGAACAAATTATTTGCATATTACACTGATGTTATGCATGTAGGCGAAAGTTTTATTTTAAGTCAATATTTTCAATACAATGTTGCATTTTTAAGATTTTTTGGAAAATATAATTTTCTTTGCAAAGTGAAAGAAATTTGTGCAAAAAAGAATTGAAAACTGTATTCAAGTAATGTTATTAAACACAATTTTTTAATTCAATTAAAAATGCGATTTATTTTTAATAATTGAAAAATACAAAAAATTTAAGAATCTGAATAAAGTTATGGAGAATTCGAATAAAAACATCAAAAATTAATATTTTTGCTACCATGGACTGTATATTTTTAGATGATTGCAATATAATAATTTGTCTTCCATTCATAAGAATATACCGAGTATGATTATTTTTGACGTTGATAATTCGGTCTTAAATTAGATAAGACCAGTGTAATTCTACATTGTAATAAACAGAGAGTAAATCAAAGAAAGAATCGAAAATGTATGTGAAAATGTATAAATAGTTTTAAAAGAAAAGAAAATAGTAAAAAATAGTAAAAATAGTAAACTTCTTTATTTATACTTCCCTTATGATCTTCGGGGTTTTCAAATTAAAATGTTTTTAAAAACTGAATGTAATAAAATGTAAGATTTAGAGTCCCATATGAGAGAAAAGTATATTTAAAATCTTTATTAATATTTCGATTTATTAATAAAACGAAATATTTGTAATATCAATATTACAAATATATTACAAATATAACGAAATATTTGTAATATCAATATAATAATTAACAATATTTATTTATTTAATATTTAATTCTAATTTAACAGAGTTGGAAAAAATTACGAGTTTATTTATTTATTTAAGTCAAACAAATTGATTATTTTGTTTCATTGAAATAAATCAAATGAATCAAAATACAAATATTAAAAATTTTTTTTAAACTAAAACAAAACTAACAAATTTATGATTTTACTGATTTACACCAAATAAATTGATTGATTTATTAGGTTGAATTAAATCAATAAAACCATTATTTTTTTGATTTTCTATTTTAAGGTATTTATTACGTAGTTGTGTTAGAAAAAAATATGTCTAAATTTTTCGATATCAGTGAAAAATATCTAATGTTTTTCACTGATATCGTTATATTAATACTAATAAAAAATACAACATAAAATCCTAATACAAAATTCGGTTCGTTTGCAAATATTTTAGTTTCCAATATTAGCGTCTAAATGCAATTATGTTTAATTAAATATTAAACAATTAATACTTTTTAAAGTATTAAAACTACAGTAATAAACCAATGATTAAATTAAATTAATTTAATCATTAAATAATTATATGTTATAATCTAATTAAATCACACAATTATTTAGCTCATTGATTTGTTATCCATTTTCACAATTTTTCACAATTTTTCACAAATCAATGATTTCAATTATCTTCACCTTAAAATTAAAATAATTATTATATCATCCACCAAATAATTTCCAAAACAATGCCTTTTATTTAACCCTTTAACTACGGATGTTGCAATATTTCAACATTTTAATACTTAAATATTTTCATTTTAATACTAAAAAAATTAGAAAAGGGAGAAACAAGTCTTAAATTTAAACGTTAAACAAACATTTATTAACCCCAAAAACATTGATGCATCTCCCGGAAGAAACCTGAAAAAATGCCGCAAATCCTATACAACCATAATTCTCCCACAAAGGCCTTATCGCGCGCCTCTATTCGACGCTCGAACAAACCGCAAATAACGCGAGCCAATCAGAATCGCCGCCGCCTTATCTCGCCGATTAATCCCCTTTTCGCGGGGAGTTACATTTTATTTCCATCTTGGCAATTGTAACCTTCTTATGCCGATATGACATTTCAACGTCAGTTTGACTGATAGCGCGCGATAACTAAACGATTAAACAGCCAAAAATCGGCGCGATTTAATTAATTATTATTTATTGGTGCATTCACCCAATTGCTCGTTATGAGCAGACGATACTCGTTATAAAATATCGCGTTTGCTTATTGCCTCTTATCCATCACTCGCGGTACAATGTTGTTACGAAAAGCGCTCGAATTCAGCCGCTTTCGTCCAATCGCATTTTTATTGAAAATATTTTTTAATTTAATTGATTTAATTGGTAGAAAAAAATTTTCTTAATTAAAACGATTTTTTTCAATGTTTTGAATACTTATTTGTGGAGGTCACATGGTAAGTTGCAGGGTTACCATGGTGAGTCATCCAATATCGATTCAACAGTTATGAAAAGTTGGCGAAACCGGAGTTCCGGGATTGAACGTCTTTAGAATCGACGTTTGTGAGTTGGAAAAGGGACATTTCAAAATGAAAAACTCAATAGAAAGTGTGCTGAGGGAGTTGGGATGGAACACCGACAGCTTCAAATTTCCTGTGGCTAACGAGGATAACAAACGACTTGAAGAAGAAGTAGTTGTTTTGATCATAAATACTATTTTTTTTGTCAAACGTAGAAATAAGGTTGAGTCAATATTGAGTCAATATTTGTTTAAAGATTCAATAGTGAGTCAATCTATATGAATAGTACTGACTCAAGACTGAAAAGATTAATGTTGGTATGAAATCAATATTAAGATGATCGATATCGATATTGACTCAGTCTGACATTATTTAAATTGATATTGACTCATTATTGATATATGGTTAATATTGAATTGATTCAGTATTGGCATTGTTACTACTCAAATTAACTCAATACTGATATAGTCAATATTAATTCAGTATTCGGATAGTCAATATTGATACTGATGCAAAAACGACAAAATCAATTAAGACATTGAGTTAATTTGGATGTAATCGATATTGACTCACTATTCACTTAATCCAAGCTGATTTGACTCAATA
>JABFPB010002338.1:0-20494 GCA_022817645.1 Ceratoteleas bidentatus
GATTTCGTCAGGAAACGACATGTTCTGATAAGGGTAATTTTATCAGGGCCTGCTCTGGTTATGACAAGGCAGGCCACCCCGCGTGGAAAAGTACTAGTCTAGCACATGATCGCGAGCCATACTTTTGCCATCCTGTTGCTATTTTGTTGCCAGACTACGAGTCAGGCAACGAAATGACAATAGTATGGCAACGGGTTGGCAACAGTATAGCAACGGCAATAGGCTGGCTCACTATCATGAGACAGCCTGTTGCCATAATATTGCCATACTACGCCATACTGTTGCCAGATTTTCTTTTTTACTATTGACATCATGATATAGTAATTTGATAGACATATCAGGATGACTTGCGTATAAAGTCTTTCAATAGCTCGGAGTCAAGTCAGTTAGACTGCCAACAGAACATCGAGGGTTCAATTCTTGTCTAAGTCATGGTATTTTTTTCGGGACAATAAGAGCATGATCAGGTTTCCCAATTATTTCCACATCTATTCCAAGCGTTACATCGGTGGTCAGGACCTTATATGGTTGCCTGATTAGTACCTGATCAAGTAATATGGTACCCTCATCATGCCCTTATTTCAGCATCACCGCAATTTTTCCTAGGGTACAAACTGAAGCTGTTCAATTAAGAAAATGTCTCTGTGTGCATCGATTTGGTTTCGAAAAGTATTGTTAACAGATCTATTTAAATTCGTCAAAATCTGCAATGATTCGACGTACCACTGTCTTACCCCAACAAAAATCAATCATCGAATCAATTAAAGTTCACTTCCTTCTTTTTTATCTGGTTACTTGACCAAATTTTAACAATTCTTTATCCATAAAAAAGAAAAAAGCGTCACGGTGGAAGTAGTTTCATCAGTTCTTTGCCTCTCAGCAGGTCGCTTTGCTCAGTGACCGCAAAGAGCGCCGCAATTAGGGCCACTGACGACTTCCGCGTGATTTTCGATAAGACTTTTTCGCCACCGCGATTCCCCGATACGAACACACATGTGTACCACCGTGGGTGTGGGTGCTAAGTGAGTCACTGCCAATACGGAACTATCCGCGGAATCCCGCCCCCGCCCGATGCAACCAGTCAACTAGGTCTACGATGTCGGCAAAAGTGCGCACGGAATTCCTATATTGAGCAGCGCTTGGGAGATTTTCACAATTGATTACGTATTTATTCCACGTCCCGGGATATGACGGGCTTTATTTCGCGGCACAAAATACATTCTTGTCGCGCGAGTGCACGTCCGGGCGCTCGTAAATACGAAATCGCGACTTATTTCGTCCACTTTGGGGATGGCGGGGCAAGTGCTCGGTTAACAAAACATGATGGACGCCATCTGCCGGCGGAGACCGTCAACGGATGGGTTGACGATCCTGACAGGATCGCCAAAGAAGGAATATGCGAGGAAATACGGGATTATGAGTCGAGGTTTAATATTTAGAGGTCCAAATTGGCGGAAGTAACATGGAACGAAAGCTGAGAGGAACTACAGTGCAGTGTAGTATATATCTTTTTCCAATACTACTTTCGTTTGTGTGGGGTGAAACTAATTTATATATTTTTTGGTAAACAATTTGGTGTGAAGATCAAACTGTTTAATGCGAAGTCTCTTGACTGTGTACATGTTGCAGTATCGATTAAAATCCCGGTTATATTTAAACATAATAAATAAGTAATTCAACATTAATGTACTAAAAAAATGTATTTAAAGGGATACTCACATTTTAATTATTTGCATTCAAATGCTTAATTTGGTATTAACAATTATGCATCTATCGTCACTATTTTCTGTAGTTTTGATATCCTGCAAGTTTCATTAAACTGAATTTTGAAATAGAATTTTTCACTGTGAGAAAGAGAGAATCCCTAAATAATCAATAGTACCAATGATGGCTCAGCAAATTTACTATTAAAATCAGGAAGTTTTGCTGATTTAAACAAAAATGTTTTTCGTTGTTGTTGGACTCTACATCATTGTTTGGACAGTCATTTTATCTGGTTTATTTTTCTCAGTGTAGTTTCAGACGCTCGACAGATAAAGCTAATATCCCTATATTGGTAAGAGAATATGACATCTAGGTCGTAAATCTTATTTATAAAAAATATATAGTAGAATTACTGTATTCCATATGACGCGACGTTTATTTTATATTTATTGCTGAGAAGAAATCAATTTTGTTCATACCAATGTGTCGCAGTGACCGCATGATTGTACGTCAGACGACAGTAAAAGGTTTAACACCCGTTAGTGGGATATTTAAAAGATATGTTTTTTGTAACAGAAATTGTTTTATACATTCAAACAACTTGAATAAAATTAACCGAATGAGCACTTTTTTATGAATAAAAACATTTTCATTGTCGGGCTCCTTTAGTATTGAGGGCAAACTATCGGGATATCATTTGACAAGTGAATACTAGGGTTTGGAGTGTAAATATGGGTGATTAAATTAATTTCGAAATTTATAAAAGTAATTTTTTTCAGAAGTTTCTCAGAAATGAAACATTATCGAAAATGGATGGGTGCGGTCTTAAAGAAAAACCTGATTTATTATTTCGAAACATGTCCTTTAGATATAAAATTTATTTGTTTCAATACTCAATGCTGTTGGATTCAAATGGGTAAAGAATGACAGGATTCTGTCGAGGAAACCTTCTCAGAAGTGAAGAAACAAATGGGCTATAAACGTCCGTATTTTGCATGCATTTCAAGAATTTTCGAGTACATCTCTAAAATATTCCATGTCACGTGATGTGAATGCGAATTTGGTTACACTTGACTGTCTTTCAAACGAATAAATTTTGTTTACTTGGTTCGAGCAAAAGTAATGCAAAATAGTTGACAAAAATGTTATTTAAGGCTGTCAATGATATTTTTCGGTTTAAAAGTAAGTCCCAAATAGAAAGGAAACATTGGAAAAGCCATTAAGGTATAAGAATTTGGAATTTATTGAATTTTGAACTTGCACTAATCTTACATTATAAAACAATATAATATTATTTTATTTCAAACATGTTAGTAATATTATTTGGAAACTAAGATGGACTAAACCTGCAAATCATAATGCCATCTACAAACATAAATTATTTCAGTAAACCTCATGTATCTAAAATGGCAAACAGTACATAGCGATGCATTTTGTTTAGACAATTTGATCATCAGTAATAGCAAATTGATTGTCTACGAAAGTCACATCCATATTCATAAAGCGTTGACTATATACGTCTATAGGTACTTTTAGAAAAAGGCACATAAGAAATTGTGTAATATGTGGATTTTTTTAATAATTAAAATACCTTGAACTTTAATTCCCATTTGTCATCACAAATATAAAAAAATGATGTTATACTCACGTTGGCCGTTTTTCTGTGACTTTATTCGCAATCTGAATCTGTTCAGATTCAAATTTTGGAATCCTCGGCTGTTAAATCTGTATGACAGCTAAAGATCCATATTCAATAACCCTATAATAAATACAAGGACCTCTATCCAAATGGATGCGAAGCGCTCTTTAGTATCCCTAGTAAACCAATACATTTTATCAACGAACATATGATGATTTATATATATCAAGATAAAATGAACCTTTTTTTTGGTAAAAAAATCTAACTTCTAAACACTGTTTTCAACAATGATTTGTTTTTTTAGATTCTAACCAACATTTTTCATATTTCACGTTAAAAACGTGAACTAAGCGTCGCTTTCATAGTTCGCGTCGCTTTCATAGTTTGCGTCGCTCCTAGGATTTATATTCGTGTAAAACAAGTCTGTGGCGCTAATCCAAATCACCATTGAGACACATCAAATTTCAATCACCTTGTCTGAACAACCTCGATTTCCCACTAGGTCCACTACTTTCCACCACTCTACATTTTTCTCTCCTCAAGTACCAATTAAGTTCCCGCCATCATTAGAAAAAGCCTGTCTCTTCAATGACTTCCTTCAAAACACTCAAACATCTTTGGTGTTCTCTGCAAAATCTTTCTCTTTCCCGATACTTTTCATCTCTATTTTGTACCAACAAATCAGACACATGTTTTTTTTCAGACACTAACGCTTTTCAATTGCTTCTGAAAAGATCTTCAATTGCATCAGGGCTCTTGTCCTCCTCCTTCCTAATCCCTCTGACCCTCCAATCACCTCCGTTTACCTAACACAACCCCCTCCCCCGAACACCCCTCAAAAACCCAATTACCCAATCATGCGTGCGCCGTCTTTGCCCGGACCGCGATCAGTGCGCCGCGGGGCGGAATTAGCGCTATAGGCGCATCGCAAGCTATCGATGCCAGCAATTGCGTTAGCGTCGTTAACGCTAACGCGGTTACGCGAAACTTTCGCGCAACCGCTCGCGGTGCTCGGTTCATCAATTGCGCGTATGCAGCCCGAGGAACACGCGCATCCGCAGGCCGGCGCGTCATTAGCGTTGCGATCCGCAGGGCCGCGTTAATGCGTTGTTAACGCGGCAATAACGACTCGCTAATGAAACGCAGTTTCCACCGATGAAGCAACTGATGGTAAACCGTGGCCCCCGTCGGCTCGCAATTATCGATTCCCACAGATGCGTTGCTTCTTCATCAGCAGCTCTGCGTAAGATCGATCCGAAAGAACGCATCCGTGGCTTTGGATGTTTGAACGCAGCCGGAGGGTGGGGGTCAAGGCTCAGGATGAGGCAGCCGAACTCGCTAATGACCCGGTCGAATCGATGTTTACGTTTTCCCGGGATTAATGTAATCCGATCCATTCCGGCGGTTTCAGTTGTTACCGATTTACACCTACTTCCGGGTTAAGCCTCGCTAATCAGGTTCGCCGACAATAATTGAGCGTGGTCGTCTCGGGACGATCGCGTGGTTTTTAGGACGAATCGTGGGATCGCGTGATGAGAGGATGAAAATATTGTAGCATAATGTAATTACATAATGTAATGACAATGGAATAAATTGCTGTTAAGGAATTTATTCTTTCAAAAGTTGGAACGAAGATTAAGCTTTGAAGAAAGGTGTTCACGTGAATTATTTTTAGTTGTCAACATTTCAACGATTTTTAGTGAGTAATTCCCGAGAAATTAATTAATGGAAAGTTTTAACATTGAATTAAATGAGCAGCAGAGCTGCTCGGTTTATTTGTAACGTAATTCAATTAAGACTTTCTGATGAAAAAGTATGTAACATGTGAAAAAGTTTGTAATTATACGATCGTTTATGATGTCGAGTATTGGCAGAATGAAAGATGAGAAGAATTTTCCAATCGCATATCTGTAAATGTTATAGATATGCGATTGATAAATAATGAATGAATGCTAAAAAGTGTAGTGCCCGAACATTATTTTCCTTGATTAAAATCAAGTTGTTTTTAATCAAGAAAAATGCATTGATCGTAGTTCGGACAACAATTTTGTAATTGGACAACACAATTTTTAGCCCAGTTCATGCACTGATATTAATTTAATTTTCATATGGAGCGCAGCTCGGTGCCAATCAAAAAATGTCTATGGCACAAAATTAAACAAACAAAGAAATCTGACATAAATAATGTTTCAATTTAAATAAATAATTATATTATCACGTTTAAAGACGAAAATAAATTTAATAATCTTTAGTTTATGTCAATTTACCAAATACGAAAAAAATTATTCTGTGCAGGTTATGATATAAACTACACAAAATGCATTTTTTTCACTGGGAACACTGAAAAAAATGCATTTGTGTAGGAGAAAATATAACTTTGTAGGCGTCCAGTTTTTCGATGTTTAGACTTGCAGTGTCGATTTCATGACAAATGTCTTGATGCACTTTTGGCGTGTATTTTAACACAGTATTTTGTGGTTAGATACAGTTAAGTGTACGGGTATTTCCTAAAAAGAAGGTATTTAATTGATTACGTTCAAATTTCGCTAAATGAAAACCAGGTTATAGCTATTTACACCAAATAAAACTACACATCAAAATGTATAAATATAACTTCGTCTAATGCGACCTAACCAGTTATACTTCAAAACCAGATATACCTTTTGCACTGAACTATTTTGTGAAATTCGTCACCCGTAGAAAACCATGGTAATGACCAAGGAAACTACCTCACACTAAACCACTAAATTCTCTCCAACAAACTCTTTATCGCCAGAAGTTCGTTTTATTAAGAGTTCATCATTTTCACTGCATCAACTCCTTTTTGAAAATCAGAAGTAACACTACGTGGTTTAGTCGTTGAAATTTAATCTTACACTCGACTATAACATTTTGCACATTTTCCGGTGAATTCGAGTGGACAGTTTCATGGAATCTGGGTGGTGCTCGGAATTAATCATTTTGATTAATTGGATCGGCCCGTCTGATCGGATCGGCGATCGCGATCCAATTCCTAGAGGGATGGGCTCGTTAAAATGCATAAGACGGGGCGATTTGAAAAACGGCCCGGACGTACGTCTGCGTTCAACTGCGCGTCTGCACTGCGACGTGACGTGGCCCGCTGTAACAGTTTAGAGCGCAATTCAAACGCCCGGGAAATTCTAAGCTTGATTCTTGCCGGGTGATTGATCGCGTTCATGCGCTAGTCAGTCCCAGGAATTTTAAGCTTTGCGTATCCGCGGCACGAAATAAGGTTACGCCATCGCATGTATATATTGCGAACCGTGCGTTACGTTTAATTGGACAAACTTAATCGTATATCGACCGACGACTAAATGCTAATCGGCTCGGTGCGACATTTGGTCCAGTTACATCGATCAGGGACTCAAAAACGACATTGTAAAGGGATTTTCTTGCACTCTTCGAGGGTCTCGATTCCGCTTCCTAACGTGGAAATTCGGCGCTCTTACAAATTCCATTTCGACGCTGCAACTTCGGCTGGATTTGCTTGGGGATTTAGGGCTGCGAGAAGCTGGTAAGCAACTGGGGGATTTGGATAGGGGAACCGAATTTTCGGGTCAGACATCTTTATTTTCTGGCTGGCTTAACCGAATCGAAGTTGTTTTAGGGAGGTTTGTTTAGGAGGTGTATTTAGGAGGGCCGCTTGGAGTATGCGAAGTATGAGTGAACGGAATTCACTTTCGCGATTTTACAATTCTCCAATCGGGTTTGGAGAATTTGGTTGGGGATGTTGCGGTGTGAATGTGAATAAACGATTTAAACTCGAGGAAGAATTCGAATTTCAAACGTATTTATATTTGGATTTAACTGGAATCCGATCCTTTGAAATTAGCTTGCGGAAACGTGTATTTCAATGCCTTTGTAAATAAATCTGTACAAATTGATTTGTTTGTTCAGTTTCATTATCTAACATTTATTTCCATTTACGAATCGTCAAAAATCGTTTGGTTCTCTTGTTTCATTGTATTTGTTGGCTGAACTACAGATATTTCGGTTATAATAAAATTTAATATCACATCCGCTTCTGTATGATATTTATATATTTTAGGTATCATTTTAATAATTGTGTACGATCTGCGTTGATATCTAAGCGGTTTAATGTGCCTTTTAACTCTCTATCCGGGATTGCTTATCCCCTTTACTCACACACATTCAATGATATTAAAATTGATTGGTTAACCTTTCTTCTTTCACACCTATGCGGTTTCGATCGTATTCCCCGATAATGTGTTAAGGCATTTTAACTTCTTAAAATATGATGGTTGTTTTTCCAGTGGATAATTACCATACCCTAGCAGAAATTTCACAGGACATACCCCATCTGAAGGTTGGGTCCGTCGTAGCTTTTATGGGACAAGCCCAATATCCAGCGTGACCAACTGGAGTCCAAATGAGGCCCATGTGGGTACGCTCCGTTGGGAGTGGACATTCGGAAGTTGATGAAGTGCCTACTGTGGGCATTGCATGGGTGTATAATGGGGTGCCCATTGGGGACCAGTGTTTTTCATAAGACAGGAAACTTAGGAAAAACCGTTGTTTTGGGTTCAAAAAGAAATTCCAGAAGTTAAAAAAGAAATTCAAGAAGTTCAAAAAGAAATTCCAGAAATTCAAAAAGAAATTCAAGAAGTTCAAAAAGAAATTCAAGAAGTTCAAAAAGCGTTGTTTAGGTTCAAAAAGAAATTCACGTTTATAAACGTGAATTTCTTTATCCCTAACCCATTCACTCTGTCCTTCCCAAAACCAAACTGCAAACCCTCAATTTCCCTGCCCCTTTGCCATTTTTGCAGGCCCACTTTTGCAGTCGGCTTTGATTTGCCTGGCTTTTTCACAAGCCGGCGAACTCAAAAGGATCACGCGCGACCACACACACTCCTCGCCAGAAACTGTACAGCGCCACGCTCGGCATTCATACGCAATTCTCCCTTATTATATGCAACTTAGCATACACGCGCGTACCTCCAGTCGCGTTGGTCAGGATAAAGCAAGTAAAAATTTATCTGCTTTTTAGCAAGTTTTTTCGGGCGCTAATCAGGCTGCAGTAATCAGTACTAATCTGAACAAAACTGACCAGGAATTGACCTGTTAGGGCCTCGAAAATAAGATAACTGAACAGCGCCATGTAAAAAACTAGGCTGAATTTTTACTTCGGAATATCGTCGCGAAAAATCGGGATTACCCCGAGCCCGCATCGTCTGATTCTTTATCGCACTTCCGGCCGATAATTAGGCGCCGAAATTTGCACCGCAAGCGACCCGAATTCGTCGTGTTATCGCCCGTTTTTTGTCCGCCCGGAATTACGAGCGGCGCAATTTTTGTCATCATTCTGGCGGCGTCCGTCTAATCGGATCGCCGGCGCGAAATCTTGAGAAATTGCACGCCGATAAAGTGCCGCGTCACCGAATTTAATTCATTCGCAGCCGAACGACGTCCCGTTTTATCAAACGTCCTGGACTCTTTATGCAAATCAAACGCATTAACGACGCGTTCGTTTTCCGCCACTTAATCGCCGGCAGTTATGATGCCATGAATCATTATTTTCGCGTAGAGCGAATTTTATTAGCGTCTCGCAAATACCAATCGCGAACGCTGTTTCGGGCTTGTCCTTTTCGTCTGACGTTTCGGCAGATTTTCCACTGAAAGCACGCGTGAGCTTTCCGGAAGAGTTACGCGTTTTGTCGTGTCGTAATTATATTTTTTTGATAAGTTGCTCGGCGGGAATCGAGTCGGCTGGTTTAATATGCCGACGCGTAAAAATACAGCGAGATAAAGGCCGTTTTTCGCGCATCGCCGCGTAATTTACGTCGAGTGATAGAAGCCGCGCGCTCTTATGAATACTGCATTGCGAATTTAATAAATAAAGACGGCTATTCGCGTTGCACTTATACGCGTTATACACTTAGGTGCCATTAACGGATTCTGGCTAATTTACATAAAATATTACGCTACGTTTACTTAATATTGAAATATTTATTTATCTGTGACGTCGCGCGCGACTGGAGACTCACGAAAATTAATTGGCGACCCGGTTTTTGATTCAGCGAACTTGTGGAATTGGTTATAATTTGATGGGAGATGTCGTTTTACAATTTAATTGCTGTCTGTGAGTATATATTAATAAATGAAACTGAGAACGTAATATTTGTACGAAGTACAGCAAATGCTCAATTATCGTTCCATGCGACTGATACGGTATTGATAAACAGCAAAACCCAATGCAATTCGTCAAAATGCAGGTGTTCTTGTTGTTTCACCGTTCTTTCGATTACATTTTCATAATGTATTTGAGTCCCTTCTCTACTCCCCATACGATAAACGACACAAAAACGGCGCTCCTGATGGAAATGTTTACCGAATACACGTACAAAGACTTTTGTAAAATTAATTTCTGTATTACCTTTCAGAAAGACTCAGTCGACAAGCCGTAAAACTACATATCCGATGGACGGATAAAAGAGTCATTTCCTTGGTATAAAGTACCAAAAGTTGCGTTTCCACGACAAAATGGGGTTCGAAAAAATTGTCCTTTATATTTTCCAACAAGTGTTTTCATGCCAACGCGAGTTTGATATAAAATGAAATACATCTGGCTGTGAAACAAAACGCTTATTTGAAATGTGCGCCGTCGAACGAGCGGCATAATGCGGGAATCAATTCGGATACAGCGAAAAACGGCTCGGTTGCCATTGTCCGCGTAATTGGGGAAATTAATCCGGCCGGAACGAGTCTTTAATTGAGCCGCGACACCGTGTAAATTTACGTCACTTACGCGTTGCAATCAATTTTTGCAAATAGTGTCGTAATTTGGTTTTTCGTTCACGGAAATGCTGTCGTTCGGATTTCGTGGCAGCCATCTGCGAAAATTGTGAAAACTGTGAAAAAAGACCGCTAAAAAAGTAAACTGGAACATCAACAATATTTACTAGCGGCGATCGATAAGCCCGACCTAATGAACTAACGAACTTAAGGGAGCACTTTATTGAATCCGTTCGGCGCATTTATAATTCCGAAAGTTGGGCGAACAATTTATAGATCAACGCCTTCGCTTCGTCGGCCGAAAGTTCGCGCGACTGCGGTCGCAATATGAAATACTGACGTTTTCCATTACGTTTCCTGCGCGTCAGGCGTTGAGCATTGATTGGCTGCGATTAATGCACACCGGCGCCGATGTTTCGTCGCCGGAGCGTTTTCGACCCCTGCTTTCGTCTTTTCGCCTAACATTTATCGCGACGACGGTAATTTCCAATTTTCCCTCTCGACCGCTGTTTTTCGACGTGTGAAAAAAAATCTCAACTGAATACCAAGTAGCCAGCGGTCAATCCGATAAGCCCGTGCGGATTTAGCGCACGTGAACCTTTCATTAATCGCGGAGCCACCGCGCCACTTTATTTCACACCGGAAATATTATTGGTTCGCGGCGGACGATCGCGATCTCCGAGTTTAATTGAAATTTCGACGCTTTTTCCGTCGAAAGTGACCGGACGTTAATCGGTCGGATTATCATAATCGCAAAAGCGTCGTCCAATTACGTGCAAATCAAGCCCATTATCGGCGCGATTCCGCGCGCAAACAACTGAGAGTAAAAGTTGAGAGCAGTTCTTCGGAAGGAGCTAGTGTGAGAAATTGAAATTAGTCACAGTGCACGTGAAATCTTAGACTGAGAAAAAGGATTTTCTGTTCCAGTCAATCTTAGAGAAAAATCAGTAGTATGGATAAATTTAAAAACGTCTTACAGTAGACAATCTAGTTGTTTATTCTTGATTGATTGTCGGGAATAAAAATTTCATTATGTACATCGGTCGTAAAAATTTCTTATATACTACAGTGCATGTACATAAGAATAATATAACGATACCTCAGCTTGGCTGGTTCCTTAAAAAATTAACTAAACACTACTTAGTTTACTCTGTTCACTTGCAACGTTCGTGGCTAAACTTAACGTTTCTTATAGAGACATTATGCTTTTCCTACTTGACGCTGAAATTCTTCAATTTCACAGCAAGATCGAAGCGGTTTTTCCTGATCTATAGAATGGGGGAAAGTGAGGGAGGGGTTTGAGGCGCTCCCTGGCGACAAAGATTGAAAGTTGGCGGAGTGTGCAAGAACTGGAAAACATAACCGTCTGTATGCGCGGACTCTCGAGAAATCAGCGCGGAGAAATACGAGTCGCTCCGGCTCGAAGGACCATTTCAATCGCGGGCGCACAGCAGGCGCGAAGGTGTTCTGCGACGAATGTGGCGTCATCGCGGCAGCGACTTCGAATAAGCTGATGACGGTTTTATCGGCTCTGGGCAGGGCAAGATTAATCGCGATTGCGGTTCAAAATTTTCACTCGCGCGACTGCGTTTGCAAATTTAAAATGATGGCTAGGCAGATTGTCAGATAGTTGCGATGTTGAAACATTTCAGAGCTTAAAGTCGGTATTTTATTTGAACATTCTACAGAGCTCTCACAGTCGGGACGGTTAAACGGTTTCGAAGTTTTCCTTATTTTTTGATAATTTCGAAGTGATAATTGCTACTCACTAGTTATTCGGAGAAAATCAGACACTTCACGGTAAAAAGAGTTCTGTAAAATTCCGTTAAAGTAGTTCGGTCGACTAATAAAATACGTTGAAGTTTTTCTAAAACCTACATATTTTAAATTAATAGATGTTTCTAAGTGTATTTATATGCTTAAAACATACCTTTACAGAATTAAATTTTGAAATAATTGATTTCGAAAATGACGATTTTAACACAGGCTCTTATGGGGCACACATGAAAACTGCGAAAAATCCTTAAAAAATACGTTGAAATGTCAAATAAAATCTATCTCACGTAAAGACAACATCATTTACATGTGATTTGTTTTAAAAAATGTATACTTTTCCGTACTTTCTTGTCCGAAAACGTGTAATTTTTATTATATCGTATATATTTTGATAGTAAAAAGTTCGAAATAAATACATCTCTTGACAGTTTACATGAAAATAAGTAAAGATAAAATTATTTTGACATGTTTTTGGAAACTTTTCGCTTTTTATTTACCATTTTTCACATCAATGGTTGCTGATTTGATTAGTTTTTGTTTTGACTAGCTTCCGCGACGACCGATCTACTTTAACGGTAGTAATAATTGGTACCTGATAGGAAATTTCTACGGAAAAATATTAGGAAATGCCAGGAAATGCTTAGTGCCACTGTTTCTCATTGCAGCATTAATTTATAACGCTTTCCATAATTTGCAGGTAAACTATGGAATTTTTTCCGGATTTTTCAAGAAATATGACACAATTTTCAGTTTACTTGAGCGCTTTTATAAGTCTTCTTATCAGTACTTCTGTAACATACATAGTCCGCTTTAGTGATGTTCGCTTGATGCAATTTTTTTTTATAAGAAAAAATACAGTTTGCGCGCTTTTGTCATGAGCGGTTATATTGTTACAGAAGACAACCAACGAGCAATGAAAAATCATTATAAAAAATGTAATATGCCACAGTCACGGAATAAGAAAATGGATTTTTATTGGATAAACAGATTTCACGAGATTTGAACTGTGGATCATTTTACCCAGCTAAAAATATTTGAGTCGTCGATAAGTCGTTTTTTCATACCAAGTAATCTGACCTATTGAATTGAAAATCCGAAATAAAATGAAGCATCTTCTTCAAATAAACTGAACAAAATTCGATGCATGATTGCATTATGATAAGTTTGGTCAGGATTTTTCATTCCTCTCTACCTTAGAAAAATTCTTTAATTAGTAAAGTAAAATACTGATATCACCTAGAGTAAAACACAAATAATATAGTGAAAAAATAAAATTAGAACATTTATTGAAATCAATAACGCTGTTAATCGGAATATTATGTTTATTGAGTTGCCAACATTTTTATTTTAAATTCAAATTCTTTATTCAAAGTAAACAAATCAACAATAATTTTCAACTGTAATAATAATTAATCACTTAATTATCATTTGCATTAATTTTCTGACAATTTTTCTGTAAGCCGACAATATCTTTAATGAAATAATTAATAAATTTTTGCAAAGCGGTGAGGTAAGGTGTCAAAAGAATAAACCAGGATCTGAGGTATAAAAATTGTTTTATTTTCTTATTTTTTTCTGAAATGAAAGATGAGTAATTAATACAGGAGTATGAAACGTGGATCGACGTCTTATAAAGGACCCTGAAGTCAAAAGGAACATGAATAAATACAGACTGAAAAATCGCCAAATAAATACAATGTGAACGCAATTATAAGTAACGTTTCCTTAAAAAAATGACACAAAAAGATCACAATCCGCCCATCTGCCGAAAAAAGGAACCCCAAAAATAAAACACATGAATCACATAGTCGTTTAAATCACAATAAACTCAGTCCCTCATATTAATTTAAAGGCAGTTCATTCCAGTGTAGTTCCCAGAACTATTCATATAAAAAATTCGCTCTAAATCTTTTTACTTGTAATATAACAAGTAAAACGTTGTTTCGAGTAAAAAAATATGTTCGCTCTCTAATCCTCCGTAAGTTTAGTTGGAACACAAAAAATACGATAAACAGCATTTACACAGTTATACACATTTTATAGTTAGATATATACAAAAATGTCCACGCCGAAAACCGTTTCAAAAGGAACTCTATCTCGATGAAAACTGCTCTCCTAAATTTGATAATGGTGATATTCAAGTGTGCAATACAGACTAGTTACAGTATTATCACAGAACACAGACGAAGGTATGCTGGTTTATGACACAAATCATCGCATTTGTTACAGTACTCGTCAGAGATTGAGCAGAACACGTCGTGATTGCACCGGGACTTGTGCTTGAATGCTCCGTATTTTCTTTTTTCTTTTTTTTTCGAATTACCAAATCTGTTGTCCTCTTATCATTCATTTACAATTAAGCATCGGTTTGGCGTTTGTTCGTTTTGCCATAAACATTGTCCAATTCAAAAGCGAGAATTGGACAAATTCAAAGGCCTATCTATCTACAACATTTGCTCTATCTACAACATTTGCTCATCAGCCACTCGCGAAATTTCGCACGCGCCGCTTGCACACACGCTACGTCATGACATACAGTCTAAGGAAGTCGATTCGGCGCGATACAATAAATACATGAGTACGCGGTCGGTGTCAAATAACAACACAAAATCATTTCATTGTGTAATAGGTTTAATCACCATTCAATTCTGAGGTTTTACAAAGTGATGCTCGCGCTTAAAGTATATACATACATACAACAGAGCAGTACATATATATACCGGCCGACGAAAGCTCATATTTCGTGTAAGTATGGCCGTGAAACTGAAATTGGGTGAACCCCGGATGAGTGGTTTACAACGTATCTTCGAAGATGTATAATCTTGCAAAGAGATGCGCAAAGCTATCGACGAAGGGGTCTCGAAAAAATGTCTCGTAAGTTGGGTTTAAAAGAACGTAAAAATTCGAGGCCGTTTGAAAGCTCGATAAAAAATGCAATCAATCGACGAAGATTAATGAATGCTTCAAAAAATAAGCATCTGAGAGTCCAAGTTTTGAGTTGAAAAAATGTCTAAAAATATTGGGATGAAGGTACAAGTATATAAAATAAAGCAATCGATAAGTTGCTCTTATTGATTCAAAAGCAACCGAAAAATTATGCTTAATTGCAACCCCGCCTCTGGCGACCATTTTTTCGAGACCGTTTCGTATTAGCAACTCCTAAGTTTTAAGATAGCATCACTTAATTTGATTTTGCATTACGCAACGATTTCAGTCTATTGAAATTATAGCGATTCGGAAAAGTAGGTCTACCGCGCTCCTTAAGTTATATACAAAATGGTACAGGTATTATACATTGATCCATAAAGCAATGACTTAGAATTTATTTATATACAAAAAGTCTGCTTATGTACAGGACAGCCAAAAAAAAGAATTGGCTAAAAAAGTTCACGCTCATTTTAATCCACAAACTATCATTATCGTTAATAATAATAATAATAAAATATAATAATAATGTTGTTAATTGATAATTTATTACTATTATTGTTGTTAGTAATATAGGTATTACTAAAATCGCTATCATATAAAGTTATAATTGCCAATGTATGATTCCATATATACACGACATATATACAAAACACTTAGGGTCATCTGAGTACGAAATACCGCTTTGTACCCTGCAAAAGTACAAAGTATTGAAGGCGCCAACGGGGTTTGAGAAAACATGTTAATGTTGTGTAGATTCCCGACACTGGGATGCGACTGGTCAGAATACCGAGTGCAAGACGACCCTAAACTCTAAACAATGAACGATACACAAGTATGCGGACGTACACTTTTGTAAAGATCTCGAAAACACCGAAAAAAGACAGTCAATTGGCTCGACTGGTAAGCGGCCTTGGATCCCGTTGGACCGTTGCCTGTTGGACTGAAACACGTGAGAATGCAAGGGGTAATCGACGGCGACGAGTATCGGCAAACAAAAGTATTTGATTGTTCAGGTACTGTTTGTAGTTCGAGTGAGACGGCGAAAGTAAAGGATGGTTTGTTTGGTTTTGTGTCAAAAAGGCACACGGTACATGTGTGGATAAACAATGCCCGCACCGTTGCCCGAATTTTCAACATAAAATCATAAAACAAGGTAATGGTAACGGCAACGTAATGTACTATTGCAGTACTTACAAATTTATAGTATACAGTAGAATACTACAATGTATGCTGGTGCAGGTCGATCGCGGCGTTCCGATGCTTCACTTTACGGTTTTGCCTCTTCGAGTTGCGAGATGACTTCGGTTCGTGAGTATCTTGAACATTTTTCGATACGCCTAGACGAAGGTGAATCGGCAACTTTGATTCATCTGTTGGAGAAAAGGAATTGTTAGTTTGGGGTTGATGTTTTTAGAGCAATTTCGATGTGAAAGATGGTGTTTTAGATTTTTAAGTAAGATGTTTGTATAATATTTAATACTTTAAGGGAACCGGATACCAAAATAAAAAATTGCTATTTTATGGCCGATTTGATTGAAATGTTTTTTCTAAGAGTTGTGGACTCATTGAAAGGTAGTGTCGAATTAGTTGTTAAAGGAAAACTAGTTTCATAATTTATCTAGTACAATTTCCAAGTATTTTGACATTATGAATAGATATTTTGCAATCCAATAATTGTGAAATTGGGAAACCCAACATGGTGAAAAAATGGTACTTTTTTATGATTTTTTTACATTCTAATGTACAATTTTTTTTGTAAAAAAATTTATCAAAAATTCACTGTGAAAAATACCTAAAATGGTACTTTTTAAATTTTTTTTACATTCTAATGTACAACTTTTGTTGTAAATAAATTTATACAAATTCTCTGTGATAAATGGCCTAAAATGGTACTTTTTTATTATGTTTTCTTTCTACAATCTAACGTTCAATTTTTGTTGTAATAAACTTATAAAAAATCTGTCTGTTATTTTCTAAACTAAATTTCCAACGTTCGGCAGCAAATTAGAACAAAATTTGTTGAAAATTGTCAAAGTTATGATTGTTTAGATTTTAGACATTTAAAAAAAACAAAAAAATTGTTTGAGATATTTCAGTTTAACGTTTGAACTTGAATATAATTAAACTATTCAATAAACTGTTAAATAAATAAGAAATACACATTTTTTGCATAAAGTCGATTTTGATCGGTTTTCGGTAAATGATCCCCTTAATATTTTTAGATAGAATTCTGTAATATTTAGAATATATTTAGTATATATTTAATTGTTTTATAATTAAAATATGGATTTATACTTAAAGTAAGAAACAAGCAAAAGTGAGAATCAGAAAACTATACCTTCAGACGTTGACCGATGAATTACAGTTACTCGTCTTGGCTCGTCTAAAGTTACTGCTGAAAAAGAAAAAATTACATTATTAGTACATAAAGTTACATTTGTCAAAGTTGTTAATGCTTAATAGCTGTTAATAAACTTCATTATGTTCATTATGACTCTATGAACATTGAAGACTAAAACGAAAATGTAAGTTACAATGTAACTATACTGTTTGATATTACAGCTTCCAAAGAAGAAAATTAAAATTAGGCCAAATTCGCATGAATATTTCAATTAATTGAAGTGAATTTATATATTAAGCATCAGGGTTTTTCTTCAAAATTTTAATGTTTAGTCATAATACATCATTTTCTCACCTTTATGCCGCCCTATATTGTTTCTTTCTTCTTTAAAAATTCTTCTTTCGCTCGATTTTGCGTTGCTCTGAACAGCCCTGAAACAAAGTGAAATTTATTGTTAAATTAAGTTAAGTTAAACATGAAGTTAAATCATTTTTTTCTTTCAAATTATAAATAAACCTTATCTAATAAAAATGTTTCTACTATATTAAATAAATCAAATTAGATTTCAATGCTCAAACATTATTCATTAATTATTTCAAAACGAAGGTTTCTATTCAGTTCATTATCAATTAATGCAATTACTTAAATTCACAATTCAAAATTAATGGACTACAAATTAATTAATCATCAAGAAACTGAATACATAACTTTGATTTGTTATGTATTCAGTTTCTTGATGATTAATTAATAATTAGGTTCTTCCAACAATAGTAAATTCTGATTTATGAAAATACCAACATTAAAATACGTACTCTTTGACAACGCCTTTAAATGCCGACTGCAAAAGCCTGGCAGACTGCACTACGACCGCAGCTCGGTTGATATTCATCCGTTCTGCCCTCTTCTTGCTCAGCCAGTTGCGTACGTCGCCATCCTTGTTTTTCGCCAAATCCTCAATGCTCGTGAGATTCGTACCATCCTCGCTCTTCTTCTCCTTCCCAATCCGCTCCGACAACGGCAGATCCTTAAACTTGCTGCAGTGGTACACCTCCTTATCCTTCTTCTTCTTTTTGCTCTTCTTCTTCGAGCTCGTGTGCGTCACAGGAACGTCTTCCTTCTTATTGTCAATACTGACGCACACGTCCACCCCCTCCATATCCACCTCCTCCTCATCCAACAGCTCCTCCCCGCAGTAATCGTTCTCCAGCAGATCCATTTCCAGCGACGCGTCCAGCAAAATCGCGTCCTCGTCCACCTCCTTCTCCTTCTTCCTCTCCTCCTTCTCCTTCTTCCTCTCATCCTTCGCCTTCCTCCTCTCGTCCCTCTTCTTCTTCCCCTCCTCCTTCCTCCCCTTATCCTCCTCGTCCACGTAATCCTCCAGCAGGTCCTCTTTCACATCCTCCCTCTTGCTCAGCTTGATCTTCTTGTTCACCAGTCCAATCGGCACCGCAGACTCGAACTTCCTCTTCCTCGCCGCCATCACCGGGTCCAGCGTGTCCTCCGGCTCCGACGCCGCCTTCTTCTCCACCTTCGCCGGTTCCGGTGTAACCGAGCGTTTTTTCTTCGCCACCTCCTCCTTCTCCAACACCGGACTCTTCTCCGGGTACCAGTGCTTCGGCGACGCCGCGCGTCTTTCCCTCGGTGAGCTCCACGGCGAGCTCTTCGGCGACACCCCCAGCTTGTACTTCGGCGAAGCTCTGCGGTGCACCGGCGACCTGGACCTCCTCGGCGATCTCGACCTTCGCACGTCCCTCGGCGATCTTGACCTCTTCACCTCCCTCGGCGACCGAGATCTCCGGATCTCCCTCGGTGACCTTGACCTTCTGACCTCCCTCGGCGACCTCGACCTCCTCACCTCCCTCGGTGACCTCGACCTCCTCACCTCCCTTGGGGAGGTTTTGTAGTACGACGGCGACATCGACTGGTAGCTCTTCGGCGAGCGACGCGGGGACCGTCGCGGCGAGCGACGCAGCACCGGCGACCTCCGGGGCGACCTGCGCGGCGGCGACCTGCGGGGCGAACGGCGCCGGGACAGCGACCTCCTGCGGGAGCGGTGTTTCGGCGACAGAGACTTGCGTCTGGGAGCGCAAGATCGGACCGCCAGGTCCGACTTGGACGCCGGCAGGGGCGACCTCCTCCTGGGGGTGGGGGGACTCTTGCTCTTCCTCGGCGCCGGCGGCGGCGGAGTGTCCGACTGCAGCTTCGAGCCGTCCTCGCTGTTCGACGGGTGGTCCAGGTCCATCTCGTGGATCAGCCGGTCGAGACTGTCCTCCTCCTCCTTGTCGCTCATCAGAAGGATGTCGCCGTCGTCCTCGACCGAGCCGTTCAGCAGCTTGTCCTCCAGGTCCTGGGAGATGTCGGAGCTGGCATCCGAGTCGGAGACGTTGTCGAGGGCCTTGTTCTCCTTGTCGGCGGGAGAAGAGGACTCCTGGGTGGCGGCCTTTTCGGAGGTGGGGAGTTTGGGGGCGTGCTCGCGGACGTCCTCCTCGTCGGAGGCACTGGAGTGGTAGCTGTGGCGCTCGAACTTGGTGGCCCGGGGTTCTTCGGGCTTCTGGGGCGAAGGGGCCTCGGGTTGTGAAGAGTTGTTGTTGGACTTGGCGGATTGGTCGACGGGCACGATCTCGATGAGGTTGGGGTTGTGGGGGCCGAAGTGGAACGGGCCCTTGTTGTAGTTTGGTCTGGGGAAGGCTTTGGCGCCGTTTGGCCGGTGAAACCGGCTTTGGTAGTGTGCACCCACCCGCGTGGTGGGTGGGTAGTTGTAGCGGAAGGAGGCTGCGGGTGGTTGGTGTTTTGTTCGTTTCACGGGGGAGGCGGGCGCGGGTTCGGACTTCTGTTTCAACCTGCTCATGGTGGCGAGAGCCGCCAGACGGAGCGCCTCGAGGTCGTCTTCGTCGTCGCTGGAAGGAGCGACTTCCGGACGCGGCATTGTTGCAACCTGCGAATGGTAGGAAAGAATGGGTTAGTTGTTGATATGGAGACTTGGGGTTTGAGGGCATTGAAGTTTACTTTGATATTCTCTTTATGATATTTTAAAAATGGTGTTTGGTATTTGGATGTATTCTTTGTGCCCAAAATTAATCGCCCAATTTACATGTATTTCAAATAAGAAGTGGGTGATTAATTTAAAGTGAAGTGTATTATATGGTGCAGTTAGAGTTGATTAAGATGATAGAAAAAATTTAAGGTGGTTATATCATTAAGTTAAAATAATAAGAATTAGATTAAACTTAAAATCTGGTTTATTTCGAGGCTTCCATTTGATTTGCCAAATTCCCAAGCATTTCGACTACATAGAAGCGGAGATATTAGATGCTAAAATTGCTGAAAAATGA
>JABFPB010002339.1:0-20487 GCA_022817645.1 Ceratoteleas bidentatus
AATTGTGGCGGCAATAAAACCAGCCTTTGTTACAAAAGTGTCGGTGTTTTTTGTGGTGCCGTTTCTCGCCCCCCCCCTCTTCCGTTCCGGCTTGCACGAGGGTGCAAACGCTAGCGGGCCGAGGTCACCCCTTCGACCTTACACCCGAAGGGGCCCTCCATCGCGCAACAAATGGTGACCCCGACGTGATATCCTGCAGAACGTCTCCTTCGCCACCCTTGAGGCCTGCGGAACCACCCCTGGGGCAAGAAACCGCCACCGGACATCGTCCATCTCTCTCGCACCAACGCGAGAGCCATTGACGTGACGTCATCAAGTCGTCGCGTCGTGTCGCACCCGCGACCTCCTTGGAAGGGGCAGCAATCCCCTCTCCCCTCGCACCGCACCACACCGCGCTCCGCGCACCCCGCCGGAGCAGCCGTAGTGGGGACCTCCCTCCACTCGAACGGACGTTGCAGCCACGCTCGCACCGCCAGGTGTCGCCACACCGCAGTCGCCGGCCAGCAGCACTTGCCGACGACATCGCAGCTCGCCGAGCCACATTCGGCGTGCACATGAATGCTTTTCAGCAAACACAAAACTGACATTGACATTTCGCGTTCGCGTTCGCGTTCCGCTCGCGTCGTTCACGGGCACCAAAGTGCCATTTGTGACAGTGTCGACGCTTGAGTGAATTTTCGGACTTGTTACGGGTGCAAGGACTTTCGTGCACTTCACCCATATATATATGCACGAGTGGAGAGATCCTCCTCCACTCTTTAACGATTCGGATTCCGAGTCTAGTGACACTCCGAACACTTCTTTCGTCTCGGTCATTGACGTCACACCTAGCAAAATGACCTCGAAGGAAGAATCCTGCGACGCCCTGCTCGCGCGGCAATCGCATCTCTTCGCGTCGCTGGACCGCGCAGCTGGATCCACAGCATCCGCTGCCATCCGCCGCAACTACATCAGCTCATTGTGGGAGCAGTGTCAAGCCCTTCACATGAGAATACTGGACACAGCAACTCAGGAGGACTGGGAGACTCGCTCCTATTTTCTTCAGAAGCAGTTCGGCACTCGAGAGCTCAGCTATCTCGCGTTGATGGACGCACTTCAAGATCCTCCTCCGCAGCATCCAGTGGTCCAGCCAGCTGTTCCTGTTGTTCCAGAATCATCGCATCGTCACGCCATTCAGGTACCGCGTATTGAGCTTCCGAAATTCTCCGGACAGTACCGTGAGTGGCCAACTTTTAAAGATTATTTCGAGTCTTTGTTTGTTGATGATCAGTCGTTTAGCGATTTACAACGACTGCATTATTTAAAATCATGTTTGAGTGGAGAAGCTTTGGCCTTGATTCGTAATATTCCGACTGTTGCAAATAATTTTAACGTCGCGTGGAATAAATTGAAAAACCGCTATTCGAATAAACGTAATTTGTTGACAACAATCTTAACGAATCTTTTCGCGCTCTCGTCTGTCAAGCATACTTCCGCTACCGCGCTTCGCAAATTATTGGATGACGTTAACGACAGTATCGACGCGTTGACAAATTTGAATCGTCCAGTCGAACATTGGGACGACATTTTAGTGCACTTTGTTTTATCGCGTCTCGATTTACAGTCTCGTCAGGCGTGGGAGTTGCAATTGACAGATCGCAACGAATTTTCGACATTTTCCGAACTCGAGTCATTTTTGAATAAACGAGTGAATGCTCTCGAATCCGCCGCTACTCCGCTTAGCGAAACCAAAAATGATTCATTCGGTTCGTTTAAATCAAACAAACATGGCGCTAATTATCAAACGTTTATTCAATCACATCTTGGCCAAACTTCTTTTTCGTCTTGCACATTATGTAAAGCTCAACACCATATTTATTCTTGCAAAGAATATCAAAAGCTCAACATCGATCAACGATACAATTTTGCGAAATCACATTCGTTGTGTATAAATTGAGAAGACTCTGAAAACACTGATCGAGCGTCTCAGGCTAGAGGAGGACAGATTAAATGAGCTCGAACAGCAGACTGAAGATTCATCGACGAATGCACTACTCACGAAGACCAAGAAGACAGGAAAACAAAATTTCTGCTATTCAGGAAATTCGACTGTAGAATGCTTTAAATGCGGTATGAAGGGGCATGTAAAAAGATATTGCAAGAACAAACCTTATCAAAAGCACCTCACATATTGCAACAACTATCAACAAAAGGGACATTTTGCAAAAGACTGCCCGAATGCCAGTTCAGAGTGAAACTACAACCAGCGGAAAGGAATGGAAGACACAAAAGGTCGTCGAGCACTTATCACCATCAGCCTGTCAACTGTCGAACTCAGCAACGTGAACTCGAAACATAAAAGCAAGGACTCTTGGTATCAGGACTGCGGAGCCACACATGACCAACTCATGACCTTCCACAGAGAATGGTTCACCAATTATGAAAAACTGGATGAACAGCAGAAAATCATAATCGGAGATGCATCCGAAATTCGAGGAATTGGAGTGGGAGACGTTGAGCTCGAAGCTTTTGATGGTGTCAGTTAGCAGAAAGTGGTATTGAAAAACGTTTTGTATGTTCCGGACATAACATTTAACTTGTTTTCAGTATCGCAGATGCTTGACAGGAGTTATGTACAATCTGCGTACAAGAGTCGATCGATTTTTGAAACTGTCGATAAAAAGGAAAGAGTTGCAATGGCCGAACGTGTTGGAAAACTATATAGGATGATGTTTTGGCAGGAGTCAGACAAATGCCGCAATATCCATAAAAAGGTGGCACGAAAGAATAGCTCATCAGAATGTGAAATACGTGAGGGACATCCTGAAGAAAAGGAACGTAGAATACATTGACGACTGGGAGGATTATGTTTGCGAGGGTTGCACCTATGGGAAGCAGCACAGGATTTCCCATCCAATGAATCCTAAAGTGTCGACAGAGATTCTGGATCTAGAACACATTGATCTGGGAGAGATGAGCACCACGTCACTGGGAGGGGCGAGATACTTTCTCCTTCTTAAGGATGATTTTTCCCATTACCTATTTCTATTTCCTTAATACCAAAATTGAAGCTGCCGGTAAACTGGAGATATTGAAGAAAGTAGAAAACCAGTTTGGAAAAAGAGTCAAGCGTATAAGATCAGACAACGGAACAGAAATTAAAAACACTGCTACACGGAAATTGTTGGATGAACTCGGTATCCTACACAGCAAATCTAGTGCGTATTCTCCACAACAGAATGGGCGTGTGGAACGCGAAATGCGAACCGTGGTAGAATCGGCAAGATCAGTCACGCACTAGATCTGAGTGAAAAACTATGGGCCGAGGCAATGAATTACGCCATTAACCAAACGGGAACGAGCACTTTCAAGGGCAAGAGCCCTGCCGAGCTATGGTTTGGACGACAGAGAGATATCAGCAAACTGCGAATCTTTGGATGTACATGTTACGCTCTAATCCCAGACCATAAGCGCACCAAGATGCAAAAGAAGTACCAAAAGGGAATATTGGTTGGATACGATCTGGATTCTCCCTGCTACAGGGTGTACATTCCAGATAGGCAGGACGTCGTGAGAACCGACGATGTGATCTTTGACGAGAGTGGGCGAGTTGAGAACATGTCCAGAGCAGGAGAAGGATAAGAAGGCGGAGAAGAACAAGAAGATGACGAAGGACCAGAAGATGAGGAAGGACAGAAAGACCAGGAAGGACAGGAAGACGAGGGAGGACAGGAGCAACATCCTCTGAACACCGATGAGGGCAGTGAGAGTGGTGACAACGCGGAAGACCTGGATGAAACGATCAGAGCTGAGTAACCCAGAGGTCGGACACTGCGAGATCGTCGAACACTGCGGATGCCCGACAGGTACTCGGACTATCACGTAGGTCATTTTCATGACGAAGATGATGCTGCCATAATCGGAGAAGTAGAGGATATTCCAGTTGTGGAAGCGTTGAAGGATGAGCGCTGGAGAGCTGTTATGAATGAAGAGTACGAGTCGTTAGTCAAAATGAGGACGTGGGATCTAGTACACCTGGCAGGTAACGCAAAACCATTGACGTGTAGGTGGGTCCTACGCGAAAAGCAGGATGGAAGATTGAAGGCCAGGCTAGGCGTGAGAGGGTTCGAGCAGAGAGAAGGCATAGATTACAGCGAAACCTTCAGTCCTGTAGCCAGATACGACTCTATTCGATTAGTTCTCAGCATAGCCGCATTGCGAAAAATGAAACTGACGACGTTCGATGTTCGTACGGCTTTTTTGTACGGAGATTTGAGAGAGGAGTTATATATGCAGCAACCAGAAGGCTTCAGTGGAACTAACCGTGTCTGCAGGCTGCGAAAAAGCCTGCAACCCTGTCTCAACACCGATGGAGCGAGGTATGGTTGCAAATCCTGATAGTCACGTGAATAATGAGCCAGCGCCGAGGAACACGCCTTTTCGCGAGGCAATAGGCAGTCTCCTGTACCTGTGTACCATCACACGACCGGATATCTTTTTTTCCGTGAACTACCTGAGCAGGGTCAGCGACAAGCCTACAAGTCACTGGAGAATGACTAAGCGTGTTTTTCAATATTTAAATGGAACCCGTGATTCGGGAATATTTTTCGACGGAGGCGATACATTGATAGCATACACAGATTCCGATTACGGAGGAGACTCGGGCTTTGGACGTTCGACCAGCGGAACGCTGATACTTCGAGGGGGACCTATCATATGGAGCACGCAAAAACAGCGAGTGGTCGCAACGTCGACAGCCGAAGCTGAGTATAGAGCTGCGGTCTCTGCCATAGATGACGTATGCTGGATTCGATGCCTTGGAAAGGAACTACAGATTGGAGGTCTTGATCGACCTACTACCATGTGGACAACCAGCCAGCCATATGCATGCTGAAGAACACATGTGAGGGGCGAATCACGAAGGACAAAAAGCACATAAACATTTCAAGAAAGTTCATTAAGGAACATATGGGCGCGACTGTCCAGCCGCAGCATGTGAAGAGTGCAGATCAACTGGTCAATATCCTGACAAAACCTCTCAACAAAAGGACGTTCGAGGATCTGAGGGGGAAATTAATTATGGAGAAGTGTTGAGATTAAATCAATTTTCCCGCTGTTTGACTACGCACGCTTAGCTTGGTGACCCAACCTTACCTTAGCGGTCACCAATCTACGCATGTCGAGCCCGGGGTACTGGGATCAAAGATGGGGGCGTGGCTTAGTGAAAAATGGCGGACTTAAGCGTGCACTTGCTCAAATATGTACAACTTTTTGATAAAAATTTGTAATTTAAAAGTATGTTTTGTTTAACAATTATACAATTAGGAGGGTATCAAACAAAACATACCGTATTTGTTCAGTTATAACATTTATTTCCTTCAGGAAGTGCACGCTTGGCCTAGTTCAGATTTTGCCACGCAATAAAGTATCTTAGATCCCAATAAATAAAATTTACATAAATTATGCAAAATAATGAGGAAATACATTGATGTAAACTTTATGTAAATCGTTTATATAATTCTTGGTTATCAGGGAATTTTCAGTGTCGCAGAAAATAATGTTTCGATTTCGTGGGATGACAAAATTGTTCACTTACCTCTCGCAATTTTTCGGACAGCTCGCCGAGGATCAATTCTTCGTCGAAGAATTTGCCTTGGTACCGGTGTTCGAAGTACTCTGTGATTCGCTGTCGCATTTCACGCGGTAGTTTTCTATAGGCCATGTACTCCTCCACTTGTTTCACCTGATGGAAATGATAAATAAATCAGAAATAGCTTTTATTTAAATATCATCATCATTATCAGTTTACAGAATTTTTTTACAATTTCAAACAATTTTTCTGAATAATGTGGGTCTGAAGCTCTACAAAATAGCGTCATTTCTGGAAGTTGAAGCTTGCAATAAAAAACATTCCTTTTAAGACATGTTTAAAATCAGCAATTTTGAAAGAAGATAATTAAAGGATACTCGCCTTTTCGCGATATTGTCTTCTCGACGAATCGAGGGACTGGATGAGATTCGTCGCGTGGCCGAGGAAAAGCGCGTAACACGTAGCCCCACTGATCATGCTCAGCATGGTTAGCCACATGTCTGTGAGGGACTGAGGTGGAAACCTCCCATAACCTATACACAGCATATGTGACATGGCTTTGAACAGGGCCCACGAGTATTGCTCCAACCAAAACGAATCCTAAAAACAATTACGTCTGTGAATACTAGTGTCCATTGCATGGTTGCAATAATTCCTCTTTACCCTCACTGTAAAAGATGTACCGTAAACTTCAAGTATATATATTCCCAACGGAACCGAACACAAAGTCAACATTTCCAGCTACAAAGTGTCGAAAACTATCTCTAAACGTTTCTGGAAAAGTATGCTGGGAGATATCAACAAAAAAGACTTGTTTACTTATAAGTCTCGTGGCTCAATGTTAATGCGTCCTCTTGGCTCTTTGGAGGTTTGAGTTTGATTCAGGGTGGCATGTTTTTTTTAAGAAAGTAAACATTTCCAAACAAATGTTCTATAAACATTCAGGTAACCTTTCGTAATTTTACAAGTTAGGCGACGTTGAGAAAACGTTTCGAGAAACGTTCAAAGAACTTCCCATAGCTGGAAATTAGTCGGTTCTTGGAACGTTTATAGACCGTTTGGAACGTTCAAGAAACCTATAGACAATGTTCAGCTAAACGTTCGTCAAATGTTTATTAAACTTTCGGCTCCAATGGGGTATTTGAGGTATCAGTTGCAATTATAAATAATATACATATGTATACATATATATTTTAATGGTAAAGAACTGTGAAATTACAGTTTGCCTGCACCTAAGTTACAATACGTACTGTAAATACCTTTACTTTGTGAGTTTCTTTCGAAATTTCTTTTGCACTTATTCACAATCAGCTACAAATTTAATATACATATTACAGTCTTTTTACAGTATATGCAAAACCTTCTTACATTCCCTCTGAACTTCAGCAAATTGCACATTTAACAGAAATCATGTTATCTAATTCGGAATCTCAATTCCCCATACTTAATACTATAATTTCGATTTTATTTACCTGTCGATTTCTGTAGAAATTTTGATAGTTTTCGTCATCTTCGCTTCGTTCATCTAGTCTAACTTTAGATCGCGTGCATGAATTCGAGTTCCAATTAAAACATCCACGTCATAAAAACGATCATTTTCTATTTAAAACGAGCACGAAATTGGAACCTCAAGTGACGTATGGAGTTGAAATCCGCTTCCCGAGTCGTAGGTCGTTGCGGATCTCCAACCATTACGTAACCGCGGGCTTCTAGGTGGGTGCGGCGGGTCGCGTGTACCGAATTTCGCGTAACAATCGATATCACTCAAGTAAACATTGTCCGGGGGATTCCCGCATCCCAACGAAAATTCTCCGCCCGACGGAACCCAGTTACTAATCGTGAAACTGGTTTCACTCACCTATCTGAGTCGAATATTTGTGCGCCGACAGTGCGCTAATCAGCCAAGAGTCGGGCACATCATTAGTTACGCTAACTCAGTCGATATCATAATTGAATAATGACATTATAATTACACGGCTCTGCCAGTTAAACTTGAGACGTAGTTTTACGAAGCTAACGAGGTTACGTTAAGGTGTTTAGATCGTGTAAACAAAGCGAAACCTAAACTTGGTTTATACGATAGATTGTCTTTGTTGAAATTCAGTAAACCACTGTTTTCTGATGTTTCGAGTACAATTTTGTAAAATTTGGTAAAGAATTGGAAAACGTTATTGTCTAAAAGCTATTGGTGTAAAAGCCAATTTGGTAACCGAAAAATGTTTTGCGTCATTATTCTCTGAAAATTTGGTCATAATGTAACTGAAGCACCAAAGTCTCGAGGAATCTCGGTGTGACTATCGAGGGAATAGTGCGGATGTGGTAGTGTTTATATTAAAAGTGCAAACATTTTTAATTGCGGGGCGTTGTCGAACTTTGTTTGTGTTGCGTCATGGATGCTAAGAGAGGATACAGAAGATGAATGGGTTAATATTTGGAAAAGACGAAAGTTTCACTATTGCCCATAAACACCAGGATATCTTCCATAAAGAAATAAGAATATTACGCTGTTCTATGGTTTAGTTTCGTTTACGACTAGTAGCATTTTACTTACTTGTAACTCGTTGATGGCAACCCACGAGTTGCTGGGGAATCCCTGCAGCATAGGAACCAGGAACTGCAGGCAGCCACTCCAGTGACCGATCAGGAGCATCATGCAAATCAGGTTAAAGATCCGCATAAACACCGACGCCATATTCAGGAACTGCCAACAACAATGATCCAGCTTTATTTCGCTGGCTGATATGATCGGCCTCGTAAGGTCGTTTGTTTCAACCACCCCCTTTTAATGTTGTTCAAGGCATCCGAAAGCGCCGTTGCGTAGTGTATACAGCGAACAAGCGAGTGCCGTAACGTAAACAAAAATCGAGGAGAAAAAAATCGCGAGATAAACAATGGAGGAATTCTAGGAATGCTTATTGAGATATTCAGATATTGAGACTAATACAAACGACAAATAAAAAAGGAGACCGTACACGGAAAAACAAAGTGTCTTCGAAAAAAACGTTTAGACATCTTCAGTGTCTTTTTCCTCAAAAACGTCTTAAAAAAGACACCTGTTTTTATACTGTACAACGAGGAATAAGAAAAAAAAATTCGAGACAAAAATCTCACAACGAGACTCGTAGAATTTCGTCTAAGTGTCTTTTTTGTATTGGTTCTCTCACTACTTGTATGTGTATCATGGTATCGTTCTTTTTAAACATAGTTTGCAGAGACGAAGAAAGAGACAAATAGACAAAATGTTGCTGTACACGATCGATTAATTTGCAACTGCTTCGCCCTCATGGCGATCGTGCCGGGGTCATCCTCAGGGTGCAGGCCGGATCGAGCCCGAGGGCGAACCAGAAATTAAGCAAATGTAATCTGCCTCCAACGAAACTTTCGTACTGCTTTTGTACTCGAAATACTCGACGACTTGTCATTGTTATCGTTTTTAGCACATTACTTTGGCTCATTCGTTAACTTGTCTTCATTCTTTTCTTCTAGGCATCGAACGTAAGTTTAAGCTTGATCATCTTTATCGCTAATCAACTGAGTGCATGCCGTACGGTCAACGTTACGTAAACGGCGTGCTCTGTCTTGACTGTGACGGTACCGCGTCAGATGTCTATGAGACTCAAAAAACGGTTCGACGCTCCGCTCGTGATTCTTGATTAGAGAAAGCATGCTACATCAGAAATTACGCACGACGACGTACACAAATGATAAAGAAACAGAACAAACGAAACCAAAATCGACAGTTAACCTAAGTCCTCGACAGTTCTACAATGCTCTAGACAGATATACAAAAAACAGGGCCGGGGCGGAGCCACGACGAGTCACCTCGTGGCTCCCTCCGCGCGTTCGTTCGCTTGGCGCGACCTAGACTCTCAGGCTGAACTGTCATGCTGCGGCCCGTGGCTGTCTCACACGACTCTCAGACCTGGGAGCCGGTCTGTACAGATAGTAACTATAAGCAAGAGAACGGAGCGAACGGGTTGGTACGAATGCACACATGTACTTGGTTAGCAGAATACAAGGAATACTTAGCATGTCACGGGTCCTTACACCGGCTCTGAAAGAAAGTTAAATAAAATAAAGGTTCAGAGAGATGTGGGGAGACAAACGAACGGGAGGCTGGTAGTGAGGGAACATTCGGATATGCTACGGGGTCGCGACACACGGGAACTGACGCCCAATGGGGTCGTCTCCTGGGAGATCCAGTTCTGCGGTGACGTTGCGTTGCCGGCGGGGTACCAGGTCATTAAGTATTACTGTTGATAGACCAACAAAAAGGGGATAGCAGAGAGGTAGAGAGAGAGACTGAGATAGAGGAGTGATGGACTCGCAATGGCATGACTCAATGTTCTCTCCGTTCTCGGTATGATCGATGATGAGTCGAGGTCTGTTCGATATTATGAGACGCGCGTAATCCGGGTATGGTGGACCCGGGACTACTCCGTTGAACGACACGCTCGGGGCGTGCACTCTGGCGGGCGCGCCCAATCCCGAAGCCACCTGTGTGGCTTCGGGATTGGGCTCGAGATGACAGGGCATGTGATGGCCCACGTCGCCTTGCCAGCTGGGATGGGGTGATAGTCGATGATTGGTTGACGCGGTGACGTTCAGATTACGTTCTACACAGAGCTGTAGTATGTCAAACGATGTCAAACAACAAACAATACATTACCTGCTCTAACGACAACGACGACACTCGGTTACGTCCGCGTGTCTACGCGCGGTTACGTTCACGTAAGTCAAGGTCACGGTACAAAAAGGTGTCGGCGCCGACCGACACGTTTGCCCGGCATTTAGAACGCGGTCAGAATTGCGTTATTTTGAAGTTAGTAAATTCAATTTCTGTTAGAAGACTCTGGAGTCTAGACGTGGAGCAACGTGCGGATCGACGTGCCAGTGGCGCCACTCGTACTACGTGGGAGCGAGAGCGTCAATCATCTAACTTGTATGTATATAAAAGTTCTATCATGACACATGGAGGAGGATAGGCCAAACATGAACACTACGGTGTGCGTATCGTGAGCAGAAGCTGCACAGTCGACGACCGATCGATGGTAGGTCGTGATGTAGAGTTAGGAACAAACAGATTAGAACAAATTAGAACAAACAGACAACGGCAGCGTTGTGCTCGAGTACCACTACGAGATGTAGCCAGTGCGGCGGCACACGCGTACGGACTCCCAAATCTTCGGTTCCGGGACAATCTTTTAGGTTAGAACAGATTTAGTTTCTGGTAATCTCCGTCGAAAACCTGTTCGGGAGTGCGTAGGCGTGTCCGAAGAAGGCCGACCTCGGCGGTAAGAAGCGTCAACATAAGCCAGGCGACAAGCGGGGTCTAATAGCTCGATACAACATACTAGCAGGGCACAACAAAGCACAGACAATCCAACAGATAAGCGAGAAGATAGTTTGCACAGCGTTGACAGCTTACATTGGAAGTTCGTAGGGATAGCCGCGTCGCACTTCAACGGAACGATTGTTGTCCGTTGAATCGACGTGGCAGGCTACTTGGCGGTCAAACGCGCGGTACCAGTATCGGCACGTTGTGACGGGCCGGGGGTCGCGGGGGTCACGGTAAGTCAAGGGGCTCGTTACTGTACGTCTATTTGCACATCGTAAAGCTTTCTTGTTCGTCTTCTGCGGTGTTGTTAATGTGCACAGATCGGGTGACTTAACAACGTCTAGTCGACGTTAAGAAAGTGCGATTTGCGGCAAAGCGACAGAGAAGGGACGCCCATACACGTGCGCAAATTCAAGGGGTCCGTACGCCGTCTAGCGATTTTGGGGGATTGTACGGCTGGGTCGGAGAAAGCTTATGTTATACCCGACACGTTAAAGTTGATTTTTTTTAAGGGGATGTCGAACGAACGAAGCTAGTTTGAACTGGCCATTTCGCGCAAAAAGTTATTTTTCGTGAATTAACCGTAAATCAGATAAACTTTCTTCAAAACAAAGTCAAATGATTTCTTGTTTAACGAGGAACATTTCTGTACAATTTGAACAGGATTGGTTAAATACTTGAAATCGTAGTGAGGGAAAGCGTTTTGAATGAAAAATATCTAACCCCAAAACTGTTGCACTAAACGCATTTCCTAACTACGAAGTCAAATAATCCGAGAATCAATTGATTTAATCAATTTATGATATATTTTATGTAATATATTTTTATGTAATATATTTTTTCAAGCAATTCAAGGAAATTTCAAGCAAACTTCCTGTAATACTTCCTGAATCGGAACATCATATGGAACATCACCTTAAGTGGGCAAACCCGAAAGGTTCACTCGAGAACGTAGTGGAACTGTTTGACCGAACAGAATTGGTAGCGTGGTTCCGAAGTTACGGGTTCGCGAAATTGCGAGGTGGACGCGTGCGATAGTGGCGCCGCGGCTCGCTAGACGGGTGCAGACAGTGGTACGTAGAAGCGTAGCCTATTGCTGCGGGTAATATATGCGGCGTAAAAGAAGCAAATCTTTTGTTATTAGAACCAACGAGTCAACCAGCGTGCAGCTCGTCCCTCCACGGCCCTCGCGGTTTCGACTCGACCTGCCGTTTCGGAATCGTGGCGGAGGGGAGGCGCGGGTGCAAACAACGACAACGACAACGGTGGCGACGACGTCGACAATAATGACAGTGACGATAAAAAACGACGACAGCAGCACGACGACAACGATGGGAGCACGATTGGCTCAAGAACAGAGTGACAACAGTCGGGTTAAGCTGCGCGTGTGTGTCGCAGGTGGGCTCCCCTCCGTCGCGTTTCGCGAATTTACGAGTACAATCCAGGACGGGGTCACGTGGACGGGAGCTCGCGCATTCGTTTCGGGCGGGTTACCTTAAAAATAAGGTCGCTTTTGCTGAAACCGGACTTCTTTTTAGACATATCAGAGCTTAGGCGCCCCCTCCGCTCAGTGCGTTTTTTTTGTAGGTTCTGCAATATCTAGAAACAAAAGAAAGCCGGGACATAGCAAGACATAGTCAGAGAAGGATAGGTAACAGAAAAATTGTACCGAGAAGGAAGGAAGAGTGAAAGAGAGAAAAATTAAACTGGAGAGGGATACACAAAAACAGAAAAAGAGAGACAGATTCTGAGAAAGAGAGATAGAGTTAGTGAAAATAAAAGATAGGTAGAGTCGGTTAACCCAAGAACTTAAAGAACAGAATAGTGTTAGTAAGAAACGGTTAAAAATTATAAGACGGGGCAGTAGTGGTTCTTGTTAGTTGCTGGTGGACGATCAGGGACACCTGGACGATACAGCATTCGGGCGACGAGAAATCGAAGCTCGACATGGCTCGCATTGCTTTACTCATTTCCTTTTCCTTAACCTTTCGCCACTTTCGCTTAATCCCGTGTTTTTTGTCACGAACGCCGCGTGTCCCGTGTCAATTGGCGGTCGAGTTCGCCCGGGCAAACTGTTTGTTCGCTTCCGATTGTCATTTCCTAACGAAAAGGCAACGGTGATACTTTTGTCGTGAAGGAACAGTGTAAGATGACGTTGGGTTCGAGAGCTACTTTGACACGAAATGACTGAGTAATGTCCGCTGGAAATGGTCATGTATCGAACGAAATTCACGGAAACGAAACGAATAATGAAACGAAATTAAAAAAAAGGTCTCGGAAATGGAAAACAAACGAATGGTAACGGAATGCAAAAGTAGAGGAAGAAACTGAGGACCTTGAGAACAGATGAAACGTACAAGTTGACCATTACTCAGATAAATCGAAGCTCAAAAGTCGGTAAGTAACAATGAGAAAGCCATTCGTTAGACTGAAGCACGCGATTTAGCAATCACTCAAGCGGCAAGCGCAGTTGTCCAAATCTTGGAAATGCGGGGCAAGCTCGTGAAAGACTCGACGGGGATTCTGACAGAGAGCAACCATCATGCTTGCCAGTTCAGAACTATCGAGGATCGTTGATTTGTTAATTAGGAACTGTTGGTTAATCACACGCGGGGTGGTTCGACCGGTTAATCGTTAGTTCGGATCATCAGGTTCGGTAGGGCAGGGGGCGTCGAAGTTTGGCTAAATTGACCTACCGAAAAAGCTGACACTTGACACGGTTGCCATACCGAACGCACTTGACTCTTACGCCGCTTTGGACCAGCTTGGCGCAACGTTTCGTTGCATCAAAAACTCGTATCTGAAATTGCGCCAACCTGCCCTACTCGCAGCCCACTACAACTTCGTCACTGAACTCAACTTGGACGCTATGCATACGCCATTCAAAATTAAGGAAACGTTTGCGAACGGCGCGGGAATCGGATGTGCGGTTCCGCGCGTCGTTCGCCGTTCCGCTACGAAACTTTACGGACTCAGCTAGAAACGTCAACAGTTACACAAGTAAAAATTCAGCCTTGTTTTGCGTAAGGCGCCGGCCAGTTAGTCTATTTTTCTGATTATCTCTTTGCGGGAAAAAGTTCGTCAGGCGGTAGCAAGTAATGTAACCCTCTTTATGGTAAGGCATTGGCCAGCAAAACTAGTTTGTCAAATTTTAAATAAAGTGAAACTATGTATTCTTTTTTTTTCATTATTAGACAAATCTTTTTAACTCGTGAAAAAATTGCTTCGTTGATACCATTTGAATGAATATAATTCTTCATTTAGCAACAAGAAGGCAATTCAAATATTTATATTATTTCATTTATGTTGACTGTGGTATCATTGTTTCGTAACTAGCAAGTACAAACAAAACAAGTTTGACTTGTCAGTGTCTATTTTGGTTATGAACAGTTTTACTAACACGGAAAAAACAATTTGAACACGTAAATGTCAAACGTCTGAAACAAATGAACGTTTACTTGAATCAGATAAAAGTTTGACTGAATCAGCTAAACAATGGAGTTGAACTTGGTTTTCTCGTTTACTTGTCTCTATTTCAGGTAAATATTTACTTGAATTAGTTAAACTTTTTTTTCCGTGAATCTAGTACATGAATAGTTTTACTCGGCAAAAACTAGACTAGATTCTGCAAAATTATAACTCGTCATGTTTTACTTGCCAGTTTTGTACAAGTACAACTCGCTACAATCCGGTTAGTGCCTCGTTAAACTCGCCAAAATCTAGTTGGATTTTTACTTGGGTAGAGCAACATCTGGAAATACTTATCGTTCTAGTATTACACATTAAAATACTAATGTTATTACCCTTAGCATAACTACGTTTACGTCAATCTCGGTAATGCATTGATCAGAGCCTTAATAACAGTGTAGGTACGTGGTTGTAAAGACTTACGTCTCTCGGAATGAAACAAAATCGAACCGTGGTCAACTTGCACAAAAGAAACATAAAGGTTATAATGAAACATAACATCGTGCTGGGCGAGATGGCGAAATTGTATAATTGGTTGGCCTCGCGGAAACTCCGATTACAGAGTTCGCTCGAGGGTGGTTTGGTCAGGTCGACCCGGAGTGCAGCACGCGGGACAGTCGCTGGAAATCGTTCGGTGGTCGGTGGGCGTTACGCCGCAGGACCTAAGCTACGGTTCTTAAATTTCATAGCGCTGGGGCAAATGGGTTTCCACATTTTGCGAGGCTTCACGAGGGCTGGGGCGTTCGTTGGTTTGGCGGTACTGTAACTTAACGAAAACTATCTAATTCGTAGGTATAAACGTTGGTATTGTTATTGAAAGCCTAAGTCTAAGTCGTTTTTCCGCACGTGTTAACGCGTGACGTCGTACTATTCGCATAAATGTCGGTCTTTGTGCAAAGTCAAGTTCCAGACGAGTTTAGTTTCAGGAATTGTAATATCAAACAATTCCTGGCAGGATCGCTATACTGGTGTTAAGAACACATTTGATCATATAGTAGAAGAATTTACGAAGAACGTTTCCGATGGGATCATTAATTACGTTGATGTTGACATTGATTTATGGTAGATGAAATGGGGGATAAATAAGTTTTAGGTTATTTATTTACTAGAAGATAATTTAAAGCAATTAATAAAACAGCTAAATTCGAAAAAATCAACTTTTTAAAAATGTTCATCGACACGGAAAACTGAATTCAACGTCATACTGCATGTTATGAGATAAGTTGTTTAGTGTTAAACAGGAAAGGAAACAGATACACATGTGTTAAAAACGTGAAATGTCACATATTAAATAGGAAAAACGAAACTGCTGGCAGTAATGACAATGGTAGTCACTAAAACGAATGTAATCGAATCAGTTAAATGAACTGTTACGTTAGTCTTGTTTTCAAAGCCACTTCCACGTAACGCGAGCCGAATCAAACAAATATAGCGGTAAATGAATTTATGAGCACGACCATGATGGATACAAAGCGCATCATTATCTAAAATAAAAGTGGAATAAATTTGACGCATCGAATTCGAAATCCAATGGCAATTTGTTTGCAAGTGACATCACTGCAACTTCGATACATGGTAAGCGGTGTTAATTGGGTACTTAGTTATGTCGCCGATTATAATTTGTCACATGTCTGTTTAATATGTAAATATGTAAATATCCTACCGACGGTTGTTTCTACCAGTGTCAAGGCATTATGCTAACTCCGTTCAATTCTATTGCACTAGTAGCACTTGTTTTGTTACATTTTCGTGTAACTTCGTATTCTTGAAAACCTTTGTTGAATTCTTTCAAAGAGATTTTTGCAAAATGTATTTGCTCACGTATTTACAATATTTTCAACATTTTGAAATGTATGATATTCCTGTATTCATTTATCATGTGAACGATGATATTACACACATCACTTTTTCCGTGATACATGTCTATTTATGTCTAATAGTCTAAGTACGACTTTGATCATTTTTATTCGTTCATTAAAAGAACTATATAACATCATAAGAACTATATAAACGCTGACAAAGCGTACACCGAATTTTAGTGTCAAATTATTTGGGATACTTGAATTTCATGAAACATTTCCAATATTTAACTCTCATGTCTTTATTAATTTTCAGTTCAAGAAGGTCGAATAAAAAGAAGAAACTTTTGAAAGCTTATTCATTTTTCATCCTTGCGCTTACATCATATACCGGCTTAAATATTCAAGGGAAGAGGGTACCCTAAAAGACGATTGCGTTCAATACACAAACTGTTTCACTGTTCGACGCTTTACATTCTTGAAATACCTAGTATTCCGTTTTTTTTTCATTTCATCATACTGTTTAACGTCTTACTTTTTTCACAAAGACACTAATTTCATGAATTAGAGTATTGCTAGCTTTTGAAAGTCCCTAAATCTAATAAGATTTTCTCAGCAATAATACTTTCTGTTTTATATAATAGAATTAAACGATTTGACTATGTAATAATTAAATCGTTATAACCAGTCTAATTTGTCGGACATCCTTCATATTTCCACACTAATGTTCAAAGTCAAACAATCTAGTGGCGAGTCGAGTCAAGAGTAAATATTAATTATTACCGTCCTCGGGCCACAAATAATGCAACCTCCCAGATCGAAACTAGGAGAATCAAAATATGAAGTCAGCTATTTTGGAATGTTCGGATGTTCGAAGTTCAATGAAATGGTATCAAAAACGTCGAAGTTCGGAGTTTTTGAAGGATCTGAAGTTTCGAAGTTTTCGTCGTAATTCATCTTTGTTATATGTTGAATTGTATTGGCTTTGAATTTATTGTTTCTTTCACAATATACATTCTTTACCAATATGTTGTCGTTTTCACGGCGTGTTCGCATTATGCATGATTGACATAACGAATATACAGTTATTAATTATCTATTAAATAAACATTTATTATTAAATAAGCACCATTTAAAAACTTCGAATCTTCGCAACTTCAATATCTTTGAAACTTTGAAAACTTCGATACCTTCAAAAACTTCAAAACTTCTCCCACCCTAGTGCCTGAATAAGAGAACACCCCCGAATTAACCAGAACGATACACTCCTCCAACCTATTTCTCCTTTATCCCCCACTAAAGGTTGCACGACTGCAATTCGGACCGAAATGCCCGCGGACAAGATAGAGACAAATATCCAGACTTAGAACGGGCACTCGAGACGGTCGCAGCTTGCGGCTCTCTCGACTCGTAATTCCATTGTATAAGGAAAGCGTTTTATTTACCAGCATCCCGCGCGCAAATGAATATTAATCGTCGATGCGGATACCGGATGACGGATAACCCGGGCGATAATTTGAAATTGCGCGGCGACCGTGCGACGCGTTTCCGTGATAATTACGAACTCCGCCGCGGGGATTTCCTCGGCGTTGCGATTTCGTTCGCGGCCGAGTGGCACGCGCGTTTGCGATCCCCGTGGGGACCTAAGAGCCGAATGCCGCCGGACGAGCCTGTCACGGCGACATTCGACTCGATCAAAGCGTCATTCCAGGCAGTGTAACTCGTGACTGACTAATAACACAAACGTTCGTTCTCCTATAGTACACATCAAACGCCACAACTGAAACCGCACAAACAACTGTTCAACTCTAAGAAACATCGAATTGGCAGTAACAGCACTCGACAACGCGCGAACATTGTTCCTTCGCGTTCCAATGGTAGCTTGTAAACAAACAAACAAACAGACAGACAAACCAAATGAAACAAAAGTGGAACTAGCGATGGGCCATGTTGACCGAGGAGGTAAGATTTTTTTTTTCACTCGATACATCGATGTTTTTTTCATCCGATATATCGATGTTCGATTTTTTTTTAATCGATTTTTTTCAAACATTACCCATCACTAAGTGGAACACGCTAGTGGAGATGGTGATGGGGAGAGAGATAGAGAGATGAATAGTTAGGTGGAATGAGAGAGAGATAATGCTAGGGGTGGGTGTAGGTGATTTCTGGAACGTGCAATTGAAGCGAAACGTCGCCGGAAGGGTCTGTTCGTTCTTCGATCTTCCTCCGTTGAGTAACCCTACATGTCAGGCAGCTAAACACACATGGAAACCAGCAGGCAGTAGGTCAAACTCAACATAATGTTTCTGGGGGAGTTCGAGGAGTCAACGGAAATCGGGAGAGTAGAAGACGGGTGAAAAAAAGACGGGGTTACGGCAGTGCCGCGGTTACGCAAGACGTAACGCGGGGTTACACACTGAGTTCGCGCATACTGCCAAATATCAGGCAAATAGGGCTGTACACCTAACAACACTCACAGGCAGACAGACCTACGGTCAGACCAATCAACGTCTCACTTGCAAAGGTTGCCGCGTCAAATGTACGCGGCGACGACGCATGTTCGCGGCGCAGTTTGCATTAACTGGCGATGATTGATGGCCCGCGGACACCAGTCCAAGACTCCCGCGGCGTTTCCGATTGGTCCGCTGCCGCCGACACGCGTCCGACAAAATAAATTACTCGTTGTGGCAAGTGCACGAATTTATGGACGGCTCATGTATGGGTTTGGATCAGAAAACGGGGTGGATTTTGGATGTCGGGAGTGGATTTGACGTTTGGGTGCGGGTGTGATTGAATGAACTCTGGGGTGGAACATTAGTGGGACATTTACGTCGAAAATGGTGATGGTGTTGCGAAACGAGTTCCCAACAACGACGAGCGATCGCTCCAAACGACTAAACCCAGCTCGCAATTATTCAAGTGCAAAAGCACGCGCTTTTTGCCCCGCATCGAGAACGCGTCATTGAACGGCTTCCTCCCCATTGAGCCTTCGACGCGAACAAATCTGCCGAGTGAGTAATCCGGACGAAAAACCGCCGATACAATACGTCGCGTCGCTTTTTGCTGGGCGTACATTTGACGTGACAGATTTTGCCGCTAATTACCGAACGAACACTCGTTAGATCCTAAGATCTGAGCCGAGCAACCGTGTACGAAAGAAAACCTGACGAACATGACAACACGTGATAACAAGTCGTTCTCAAGGAGACTGGCTGAGGGAGAGACTCGGGGGCTAATGGGTCTTACGAATAAAGCGAAGCGAGACTCTCTACGGGCGCCGCGCGACACTCGTCACGCAATCGTGTCGCGCCGCGGTCAACGAGGCTCACATATGTACAGGTCGTCGGCGAAACGCCTCCTAGGGTCAATCCGCGTGTAAAAGCTCCTCTAACGATCTGTCCACTCGCGCACTCTCAACAATATCATGCCATTCTCACTTTCCGCTTGCTTTAAGTGAAATATCTTGCTGGTTTCCTGCCGAAAACATTTTCCAAGTGTAGCTTTACAAACTCGGTTATAACAAAGAGTTTTCGGAAAAAGAAGAATCGAGTTGAACGGAATCGTTTGTGATTCTAGATCGATACAGTTGAGAGTACGACGGGTGTTCTCGCACGCAACTAGTTCCCTTTATTCGTACAGACCCATTGCAAGGAACGTGGATCTAGGTGACCCTGGATAAAATTGTTTCTTTTAAAAGAGCGATCCACGTTCCGGCGAGTTTCAGGACTACGGGTTTCAGATAGCAGATCTGATCAAAAGCGACAAGTTAAGGTCAACTAAGACTGGTCTCATACCGATGACCGTCAACGACTGGTTGGGCATCGCTAAGTCACATTTGCACAAGAATGGAAGCTCGCAAGCACAACTGAGACGTGATGAAGCCACGAGTCGAGCGATCGCGGATCGCGAATCCCGATTAAAGGGCCGCGCTCGGGACCAGTTGTTTAGGTTTCTCGGGTGTTGCGGTGTAAAATTTGCGTGGATCGGTCGCGATTTATATTTCACATGATGGCCGAAGTTTATTGCAAAAGCTGCATTGATCGTGTGCCTATTCGTGTTCGTCATTAACATTGCTGTTTACGGTTGTTTCGGTGGGGAGGAGTGTTGGTACTTGGTGTTTTCGGTTGCTGTTTTCGGTTGTTTCGGAGGGGAGGAGTGTTGGTACTTGGTTGAGGTAACAAGATGTCGAAGGACTAATTCCATACACGGAAAAAAGTTGGGTTATCAGACGCCCCGCGTATAGGACAACTGAAGCTCTGGTCGCTTGGCGCATCAGTTATTCCGATTTCGGGTCATCGGTTGCGCCAAAA